>LIAE01009715.1:0-12762 GCA_002287525.1 Diploscapter pachys
CTTCACCACCAAGCCGTCCGGCAAGGGTACCGGGCTCGGCCTCAGCCAGGTTTTCGGCTTCGTTCGGCAGTCCGGCGGGCATGTGCGCGTCTATTCCGAGGTCGGACACGGAACGACGTTCAAGGTCTACCTGCCCCGCTTCTATGGTGACGAGGTACCGGTCAGACGGCGCAAGGCGGCGCCGGTGCGCCTGGGCAAGCCTACCGAGATCGTCATGGTGGTCGAGGACGAGGAAGGCGTTCGCAACAATTCGGTCGAGGCGCTGCGCGAGCTGGGCTACACGGTCCTTCACGCTGGCAGCGGACCGGAAGCTTTGGCGATGATCGAAGCCGGCCAGGACGTGACGCTGCTGTTCACAGACATCGTCATGCCCGGCATGACAGGACGCCAGCTTGCCGATCGCGCCGTCGAACTGCTGCCGCTGCTCAAGATCGTCTACACGACGGGCTATACCCGCAACGCCGTCGTGCATAACGGCATCCTCGATCCAGGTACTAACTTCCTGCCCAAACCTTTCGGGCTCGACCAGCTCGCGGCAAAGATCGCGGAGGTGCTGGACGCCTAAGGGAGCCTCCCAAGCCATTGATCGTTGGGAAAAAAGAAGCTCTCAAACCAAGCTGCTGATTGTCATATGTGTCACGTGCTGATTATCGAGGACGAGCCGTTCCTGGCGATGACGATCCAGGAGGTTCTTGAAGATGAAGGCGCAACGTCGTTTGATATTGCCGTGACACAGGCCGATGCTGTCGCCTTCGCGGTGGAGAAGCGCCCCGATCTCATCACTTCTGACGTGCGCTTGATCGAAGGCACGGGTCCTGCGGCGGTGGAGGAGATCCATCGCCGCCTCGGCAAGGTGCCGGTCATCTTCATCAGTGCGACACCAGAAGAGTGCCGTCCCTGTGATCCGCCCGGCATCGTTCTGGGCAAGCCCCTACGATTGGATGCGTTGGAGAGAGCGTTCAGACAGATGATCTGATACCGTCTGTCGCCCATCATGACGCCAGACCCCCAGCTGTCATCGCCTTCGCTGTGCTAGCGGTCGTTGAGGCGCGATCCCCCGAGGGGCTTCCGATAACACGCTCACTTCACTGTTCAATGTCTCCCGCGTCGCTTTTTTGCCGTGTGATTGATACCTTTGACATTGACAGGGCACTCAAGTCGTTGCGGAAAAGCGCCGATTGATAAGGCTACAATCGAAATGCACGATCCGAACCGGCGCCTGAACGCTATCCTGAACAATACCACGATGGCGATTTTCATGATGGATGATCGCCAGCACTGCGTTTTCATGAACCACGCGGCCGAAGCGCTGACGGGGTACACGCTGGAGGAGGCGTCCGGCCGCCCGCTCCATGATGTCGTGCATCATACCCGCCCCGACGGAAGCCAATATCCGCTGGCGGAGTGTCCGATTGACCAGGCGTTTCCGGAGCGGGATCGCATGCAGGGAGAGGAGACGTTCGTCCATAAGGATGGGCATTTCTACCCGGTTGCTTTCACTGCCTCGCCTGTCTTGGGAGACGACGGGGAGCCGGTGGGCACGATCATTGAGGTCCGCGATCTGACGGAAGAAAAGGCACGCGAGGCTGCGCTGAAGGAAAGCGAGAGCCGCTTTCGTAATATGGCCGACCATGCTCCCGTCATGATGTGGGTTACGAACGAGGCCGGTTTTTGCACCTACCTCAACCGTCGGTGGTATGAGTTCACGGGCCAAACCGAGGCGGAGGCAGAGGGATTCGGCTGGTTGGATGCAACCCATCCGGATGATCGTTCACTGGCTGAACAAGCTTTTGTCGAAGCAAACGCGGCTCGGGTCGCTTTCAGAGTCGAGTACCGGCTTCGGCACGCGTCCGGCGCTTATCATTGGGCGATCGATGCTGCGAGCCCACGCTTCGGTGAGGGCGGCGAATACCTCGGGTACGTCGGTTCCGTGGTTGACATCGACGAACGCCGGAAGGCTGAAAACCGGCTCCACGATAGCGAGGAGCAGTTAAGGCTTGCCACCGAGGCGGCTGAGGTCGGGCTGTGGGATCTCGATGTCGAAACCGGCACGCTGTTCTGGCCACCTCGAGTCAAGGCAATGTTTGGCATCTCTGCCGATCGCCCGATCAGCATGGCGGATTATTATGCGGGTCTTTACCCTGACGATGCGGATCAGACTGCTGCGGCCTTCGCTGCTGCACTCGACCCTGAGCAGCGCGCGCTTTACGATGTGGAATACCGCACGATCGGCCAGGAGGACGGCGTCCTTCGCTGGGTTGCCGCCAAGGGCAGAGGCATCTTCACCGATGACGGACGCTGTATCCGCGTCATCGGGACTGCGATCGACATTACCAAACGCAAGCAAATGGAAGAGGCGCTGCGCGACGTGAACGCGACTCTCGAACGCCGTGTCGGCGAAGAGATCGCGCGTCGCTCGGCAACCGAGGAGGCGCTGCGGCAGGCGCAGAAAATGGAGGCAGTGGGACAGCTCACCGGCGGCATTGCGCACGACTTCAACAATCTGCTTACCGTCGTGACCGGCAACATCGACATGGCGGGCGGCGCGTTGACGCGGGCCGGCTTCAGCGACGCCAAGGTGCAACGCGCGCTGGGCAACGCACTGAAGGGGGCTGAACGGGCGGCAGCGCTGACCCAGCGGCTGCTGGCCTTCTCGCGACGGCAGCCGCTTTCGCCGCGGCTGCTCAACCTCGACAGGGTCGTGGGCGGCGTCTCCGAGATGTTGAACCGAACGCTTGGGGAGCAGGTCAGGCTGGAAGTGATAACGAGCCCTGGCCTGTGGACGGTCGAAGCCGACCCCAACCAGCTTGAAAGCGCGATTATCAACCTGGCCGTAAACGCGCGCGACGCGATGCCCAAAGGCGGCAAGCTGACGATCGAGACAGCCAACGTCCGGCTCGACGAGGAATATGCCGCAGCTCACGCGGAGGTAGCGCCGGGTCAGTACGTGGTATTGTCTGTCACGGACACCGGCTCCGGTATGAACAAAGAGACGATCGCGCGCGCGTTCGAGCCGTTCTTCACAACCAAGGAGGTCGGCAAGGGCACCGGGCTCGGCCTCTCGATGGTCTACGGCTTTGTAAAACAGTCGGGCGGACACGTGAAGGTCTATTCCGAGGAAGGCGAGGGTACCACAGTCAAGGTGTATTTCCCACGCCTGCTGAGCGGCTCTGCTGAAGAGGAGGCAGTCATGCCTGCCGAGCCAGACCGGGCAAGCGGGCAACTCATTCTCATCGTCGAGGACGACGACGACGTGCGCGCCTATTCCGCCGACTGCCTGCGCGATCTCGGCTATAGGGTAGTCGAGGCGCACGACGGTCCGGCCGCGCTCCGCGTGCTTGGCCGTTCCGAGCAACCGCCCGATCTGATGTTTACCGATGTCGTGATGCCCGGCATGTCGGGTCGCGAGCTGGTCGATGAAGCGCGTAAGTTGTTCCCCAAGCTGAAGGTGCTCTACACCTCGGGCTACACCCGCAACGCGATCGTCCACGGCGGGCGCCTCGATGCGGGCGTGGAGCTGATCGCCAAGCCGTTCAGCCCGGCCGCGCTCGGCCAAAAGGTGCGGGACGTCCTTGATGCCGGCAACACGAAGCGAGTTCTCCTGGTCGAGGCCGATGCCACGATCCGGCTGCTCGCATGCGAAGCGCTGGCCGAGAACGGCTTCGTCGCTGAGGAAGCGGCAAATGGCACCGAGGCGCTCGGCAAGGTTCGGGTTTCGCAAGGACATTACCATGCAGTGGTGATCGACTGTGATCTCTCCGGCGATGTCGAGGTGGGCGAGACGCTCGCAAACGAGATACGGGCACTCTACGCCGATCTGCCGATTGTTCTACTTTGCGACCGCCCTGCAAGCCTGGAAGCGCGATATAGCTCGGACCGGTGCACATCCGTTATGGCCAAGCCGTTCACGGTGTCAGCGCTCAAAAACACCCTGAACAATGTCGCCGCGTCCTGCGAGGTCGCGCATAAAGCGGAAGACTGAACATGGATGGGTCGATGACCGTTATGACAGCAAACGAACAAACGGCAGTATCGCTAGTACGTAAGGCTCTCGCCATGATCGATGATGCGGGGCAGGGGGACAGCACGTTTGCAATCCACCTCTCACACGCGCTCGACGTCGTAAACGGACATGCCGGCATCGAACATGATATGGCCAACGCTTGGTCCGCTGATGGCAGCATCACTGTTGAACAGGCGCGCCATCAGCTACGTAACATGCTGACAATCGTATCTGCGCTGGTCAACCAGTCGCTTGACGGTGATGAGCCGACGATCGCCTCCGGGCGCGAGGCAGCATCGCGGATCGCAATGCTGACGCGAATCAGCGACCTCCTGCTGCAACCACAAACGCAACTGAATGATCTGCATACGCTTGTGTCGCTTGCTCTGACGGAAGGAGGCACAGGTCGCATCCGGATAAGCGGCCCGATCTGCCCGATCGGGTCAGCCCACGCCGCCACGTTAGCGCTGGCTCTCCACGAACTTGAGGTACACGCTCTGCATAACGGTGCGCTCAGCACCAGGGACGGCTATGTGGAGGTAAGTTGGATGCTTACCACGCCAGATGATCCATACCTCTGGCTGCAATGGGCAGAATGTAATGGTCCGGCAACCATGCCGTTGGACGATGGCTTCGGGAGGCGCTTACTTACGACAGCGACGCCGCGCCGCTTACATGGTGAAGCAACACTTGACGAATTGCCAACAGGCCTTGTTTGGTCGCTGCATGCACCCGTGACAGCATTACGCGGCTGATGGCCTCAGTGCTTGTCCTTCGACAATGCATCCGCCTGCTCTACTAACGCCTCGACGGCCGCCGCGCTGATCCGCTCGGCTGTCCTGAGAGCGGCTTTCGGAGTCAGAGCGACATCGACTGAATCGGGACCTTCCACGATCACGATCCCGTGATTGGTCTGCGTTTCGGAAGGCTCGTCAAAAACCTCTTTCATCGCCTTTCTCCTGATCGGTCGGTAACGCTTTGATGGCAAATGCGTTTCCGACATGTATCTTTCTCGACCAGATTTTGCTAAAGGTGCCGGGAATTAGCCTGTCGTGGCACGCTAAGATGCCGACATGGATAGCCTATTAAGTGCGCGTATCATCTAACCGATACAGATCGCGGGAGCAGGTCATGCCTCACTATCGCGTGTACGTACTGAACGATCACGACAAAATCTCAAAAGCGACGGACATCCAGGCGCGTGACGATACCCACGCGTTCGAGGCTGCAGAGAAGATCCAGGACGCCCAACCCCTTGAAATTTGGCAGGGAACACGTCTGGTTGGTAGATACGATCGCTACCTGGTACGGTTGGGAAGCGCGCAAGACCCCGATGAACTACTCGCTATATCGAGGGATGTTCAAGTAAAGATATTGCGGATCAAAGCCTGAAGCGGCATGCAACGCCGGAACATCCGGTATCGTCAATCGCATGTTAGAAAACTCTACCAATCCTTGTTCACGCAATTCTCGAAGCATACGATTTACGTGGACAGCCGTCAGCCCAAGGGCATCTCCCAGATCTTCCTGAGTCAGCGGAATCTCACAGGCTGCACCCTGTGTCAGTCCTAACTGTGAAGCACGCGTATGCAGCTCGCATAGAAGGTGTGCAAGTGATTTGGCTGCATCCTTGGAGTTCAGAAGCCACATTCGCAGAAGAGATTCCTCAATAAGCTTGGAGCGCCATAGCGCCTGACCGAGCTTCGGGACTGATCGTAAAGCATTCTCCAGTTCCCGCAGCTCGATCTTCCCAATCTTGCATGTGGTAAGCGCGGTAATAGCATGATCCATTACGGCGGCACTCACAGCGTGAATCCCGCAAAAATCTCCTGGCATGAGGATGCCTGTTATCCTACGTGATCCGTCAGTCCTCAGGCTGTACCGGGCGGCCCATCCTTCAAGAACGATACATAGGAAGGATGGCTGCTCACCAACACGAGCAATATCTCGACGCCGTTTATATGTCGCTGACGTGCAAATTAGCCTATTCAAGATTTCAAAGTCGTCTTGATCAAGGTCAACCAACGTTAAAATTTTGCGATAAAAAGCTGGATGCATATCGCGCACCTATGACTAATCTAGGTTATAGATATCTGTGACGGGGTAGAAACAAAATCTACGCTAAACCGTTCCATGCGCTCGCATCCAATAGCGGTAGACACACAGGTCCGTGCGGAGCGACATGCACAGGAATCTTGCTAATCTCCTATGAAATGATGCCGTCAGCGGTTAGATCGAGATTCCCGCAGCCATAGAGGAAATGCGTTCCCCCGCCTGCCTGCTTTGACGAGGCTGCGCTGCAAGGTTCGCGCGAATGGCGTTTACTTCCCCACGGGACCAGAACGAGAAAAAGGGTTATCGACGCATCATAACAAGGAGCTTCTACCGCCATCTCAAGGCGACGGGGCCAGCGTCGAGGGTATTTTTCAACAGCCACGGACGGTTATGACACCATCCTCATGCAATCAGGGTACGTAGTATAAGAGGGCTATGACTGGATCGGCGCGGCTGCTGCCTCCTCTATACCCCGAGCCTGACGCTTAAGAAGGTCTGCTACCGCCTGGCTGTCCTCATTGGCGTCGATCGACACGGCCTTACCCCAGCGCAGTACGACGATGTGAACGCCGTGGTTCTCGTAAGGCTGCCCATCAAGAGGTACTCCAGTCGAGGTCCATCGCACGATAGCAATCGTCCTCCACGGGCCGCCCTTCACCCATATGTCTTCGATCGTCTGCGTAAGGCTCGGAACGATGCGACCCAACCGTTGAAATCAGCGTCGCAGGGTGAGTGGGTGCTATTATTCGAGCGTGATCGATGAACAGGGCAGCATCGTCTATCCGGGCCTCTTCCCCACCGAAGCGGTCGCACCGCTCTGCCACGTGTTCCCGATCACGATGCGCAACCGCACCAGGGAAGCGACCGTCGATGCCAACCTGGCCTAAGGCGCCGATTTGCTGGGCGGCACGCACAAGCTGCTGGCCGGGGCCAATTACGACTGGACCAGCTTCTACAGCGCGATGGGCCTGTTCGTCAGCGACGGCCCCTCGGGCACGATCGACCTGTCGATCCTCAGCTACGATCTGCGCTACACACCCTAGCTTCCGGTCAACTCCTACACCGACGATCGCTTCTCGACGTTCGCCGGCTACATCCAGGATCGGGCGACCTATGGCCCGCTTCACCTGACCGGGGGGGGGGGCGCCTGACCTCGCTGAAGTTCGTCGAGAACAGCAATATCGGCGTCGCCAACGACCTACACGCACCTCTCGCCCCGGATTGGCGCGACTTTCGACGTGGTAAAGGGCGTCGCTCTATTCGCGGGCTATGCGACGGCGTTCCGCGCGCCGTTCGGCTTCATCGGAACGTGTCGCCGGTGCCGGAGACAGCGAGCAACATCGAGGGCGGGGTGAAGCTGGCACTGGCCGGCACCGGTCCGTCGGGCACAATCGCGGTGTTCCGCCAGACCCTGACGGACTGTTCAAGAGACACGGCGTGCGTCGCATTTATGCCTATGTGGAGGATAGCAATGTCCGCTCACAGCGCCTGTGCGAACGGCTGGGTATGCGGCGTGAAGGACTGTTCCTCGACTTCGTGTCCTTCATCAACGATGCCGAAGGGCATCCCATCTTCGAAAATACGTTCCAATATGCCATGTTGAGCAGGGAGTGGCGGGCTCGAAATCCAGCGCTTTCACCCTTGTCTTAGCATATTCGACAGGCCTGCATGACGAACGATCACACCATTCCGACCCGTTATCCGCTACCGAACCGGCTACTTCACTGGATCCGCGCGGGGCTGATCCTGGGCCTGATCGGGCTGGGCTGGATCATGACGACGCTACCGGAGAAGATAGCCGCCCGCTTCGACTGGTTCTATCCGGTTCACAAGGAGTTCGGCGTACTTGCCTTCCTGACAGGCACGGTGGCGATCGTGGCGCGGACGCGCTCGATCCTGCCCGGCCACCCGCCGGGGCTTGCGCCGTGGGAAGCACGGCTCTCGACCGTCGTGCAATATGCGATATTGACACTCGCGATCATCGTGCCGCTGATGGGTTATGCGATGTCGAGCAGCTTCACCCAGAGCGATGGCGTGCCATTCTTCGGCATCGAACTGCCCGAACTGCTGGCGAAGAATGATCGCGCCTTCGCCATCTTCCAATGGCTGCACAAGACGCTCGCCTATACGCTGCTCGGCCTGATCATCCTGCATATCGCCGGTGTGCTAAAGCATCGGTTCGTCGACGCCGGGAAGGATACCGACGTCTTGCCGCGGATGCTGTAGGGACTTTTGCAGTTCGAAGGCCGCATGTCGTCTGATGACGATCAGGGACGCGCACCGCCGATAAGCTGGGCAAACGTAGCGATGGCATCCGCCTCGCGCTTTGACCTCTGCCCGCAGCGCTCCCCGAGCGACCGATCGTTTGATGCCTTCAGATGGTGGCTCTCAGCTCGTCCGGGCTCCCGTCGCACGCTCCGCCTCTCTTACCGTCCGACGTAGCATTCGGATCGGCGAAGTGACGTGCGGCTCAGTCCGCCGCCAAACCCTTGCATCGCCTTATATCGATAGTGATATAGATGCTTCGATGACCAAGCTCTCAACACTAGGAAACATCGGCCATGTCGGCGCGCCTGCAATCGCTTCATCATATCGGCGTCATCGTACAGGATCTCGATGCCACGATCGCGTGGTATGAACGCCATCTGGGCTTTGCGGTCCTGTCGACCTTCGGGTTTCCCGGTGCGCGGGTCGCGTTCATCGGGCGCGGCGCGGTGAAGCTGGAGCTGTTTCAGATCGACGGCGCCGCCCCGATGGCGCCGGAGCGCAAGGAAGCGCTCAGCAACCTGCGTATCGGCGGGATCAACCATTTCGCGATCCTCATCGACGATATCGACGCGACGCTGGCCGAGCTGCTGGCGAACGGCGTCGAGCAGGCGTATCCGGTCAGCGATGTGCCCGATGGCAGCGGCGACCGCTGGGTCTTCATTCGCGACAATGAAGGCATGTTGATCGAGCTGTACCAGACCGCCGCCTGATCGTGCGACCGGTTCCGGCGCTACCGGGACCGGCGATCGTCACGCGACTGGTTCGGCGGCTCGCCCAGTCGCCAGCGGATAGTCGGGCAGGTCGACCTTTTCGGCATCACGCGCGAAGTTCGCTGTCACCAGCTTTTGCAGCGGCGCAGCGCTGACGACCCGGGCGGCGGTGCGCAGCGCTCCGACGCCGAGCCGACTGTGCGGCCACATCAGCCGGGGCACGATCTTGGGGAGGCTTTGCCCCTCCTCGACATAGGGCCGCATCACCGCTTCATAGCCTCGCGCGGCTGCCATCGGATCGGCATGCCGGCAGAGTTCGCCCACCAATACATAGCTGCCGACGATCGCCAGCGTGGTCCCCATCCCCGACAGACCGGTCGGGCACCACGCCGCATCCCCGGTCAGGAACACTCGGCCGTTCGACCAGCGGTCCATCCGCACCTGCCGCATCGCGTCATAATAGAAGTCGTCGGTCGCCTGCATCGCGTCGAGCAGTCGCGGCATTTCCCATCCGACATCGGCGAAGCGTTCACGGACATGGCGCTTTTGGCGGTCACTGTCCCAATCCTGCGTGCCGTCGGCCTTGCCCTGCATGCCGATATACGCGCCCAGCGTCGTCGCCTCCCGATCGGGCTTCAGGATCGCACCGCGCCCCTCGGTCGTGTTGTAGAGGCGGGCATAATCGCCGTCATGATCGCGGCGCGGGACCGAAAAATAGGCGACGGTCATGTCCATCCAGCGCGGATCGTTCTCGCCGGGAAAGACGAGCTCGCGTGTCGACGACCCGACCCCCTCGGCGACGATTACCGTCGCATAGCGCCCGGGGCGGCCACTTGCGAAGGTGACGTCGACGCCGGCATCGTCCTGCGCGATGCCCGCGACATGGTCGCCGAACCGCGCGTCGACGCCGTCGCCGAGATCGTCGTAGATCAGCCGCGCGATGTCGCCGCGACGGATTTTCAGCTCGGCGGTGGGACCCCGGTCGCCACCCTCGTCGACGCCGAAGCGGGCGATCACCTGGTTGTCGCTGTCGACTAGGTCGGTGCCGTATTCGCTGGTGCTGAGATCGAGCGCCGCCTGTTCCAATGCCATGCGGCGCAACACCGCACGGCCTGCGCCGCGGACGTCCACATTCTGTCCGCCATCGCGAAACGACGCGACTCGCTCGACCAGATCGACTGGCATGCCCTGTCGCGCCAGCCACCATGCCGCTGTGACGCCGGCGACGCTTGCGCCAGTGACCAAAACCCTGCCTTTCATGTCTGCCAACCTCCAACAGGATTGTTGGCATAACAGATACATCACATATGATGTTCCATAGTGCTTCATTGATCCCGGTGCCGTCCCGACCCTACGGTGTGGCATGACCGACCGAACCGACATGCATCCCGAGGCGATCGCCGCGCCGGGCTATCTCGCCAACCATGCCGCAACGGTGTTCAACCGGGTGGTCGATGCGGCGCTGCGCCCGCACGGGGTGACGTTGGCGCTGATCGGGCCGATCATGCTGCTGTCTTGGAAGGGGCCGATGGCGCAGCGCGACCTGGTATGTGCGTCTGCGGTGAAGCAGCCTGCGATGGTTGCGCTGCTGGGGCGGCTCGAGACGTTGGACCTGATTGCCCGCACGCCGCACGAAAGCGACCGGCGATCGGCGATGATCGCATTGACCGAGCGCGGACAGGCGATCGCCGCGATCGGGCGCGAGGTGCTGCTGGGCAAGAATGCGCGCGCGCTGCGTGGGTTCAGCGCGCTGGAGACCGATATCCTCGTCGCCCTGCTCCACCGCCTGATCGCGAACCTCGAGGCCGACGAGCAGGCCGCGGCAGATGTCGCCTGACGCGACGGGGCGGCTGTCAGGGACGCGGGTGCAGGATAGCCTCCAGATCGCGTTCGCGATCGAGGCGCACCTGGACGTCGACGCGACGCTGACGATCGCCCCGCTACCAGCGGGGTCGTCTGGCGGCGCCGATACCCAGCAGCAGGAGTAGCGGCACGAGCATGAGGGGACCGAGCGACGATCGTCCGTCGGCTGCGGCGATCGCGCTGTCGGCAACCTCCTTCAACTCGAAGCCAGAGACCTGCGGGACGGCAGGCGCGCCCGCACGTGGCGGGCGCGCGATCGTCGCGGGTGTCGCAGCGGTGGCCGGGATGCCGCTCGACGGGGCCGTCGACAGTCCCACGCGAGCGGTCGCGGTGCCGGCGAACCCCTGTGCCGCTTCGATCAGTTTCGCTCCCGCTGCCGGGTTGTTGCGCGCGAACCATTTGCGGAGGCCGAGCTTGTAGCGGTCCTCGACATAGACCTCGCGCACCGCCCGCCAGTCGCGGTCGGAAACCAGATCAGGCTTTGTCGCCTCCCATAGCTGCATCGCTTCGACCAGATCCGCCATATGGCGGGCGCCGTCGTAGCCGCCCGCCATCATCGCCTTGATCCACGCCGGGTTGAGATAGCGGCTGTCGCGCTCGCGGGCATAGAAGCGGTCGAGGCTCTCGATCCGTGCCGACCCGCTTACCTGACCGTTAGCGACATAGGCGTCGATCGACCGGCCGGTCTGGCCGCGCACCGCGCCGATCAGCCCGCCGAGGTAGGCGGCGGGCAACGGCGTATCGAGCACGCCATATGCGTTGGAGGTGCGACCGAACACGGCGGCGTCCACCCGGTCCAGATTGGCGGCGAAGGCAGCGGCGTCGGGCTCGCCGTTGGCACCATCGTCGCCGTAGGCGTGGCCCAGCCGGTCGCGATACAGTCGGTCGAGCCGTTCGGCGTTCCAGCCCTGCTTGATCGCGAACTGGGTCGAGGGAGAATAGGCGCCCGGCGCGGTCGAGAAGATTCGGCGCAGCGCGCATTTCTCGGCCAGGTCCGGCGCGACGCCAGCGCGGATTGCCGCGTCCACGCGGGCGCGGGTGTCGATGCGCACCGCATTGTCGGGCTCGTCCGCCTGCGAGGCAAGTAGCACCGCACGGGCGATCAACGCCAGCTTCTCGCCGAAATGATCGCGATAGGTGCCCGAGGTGGTGACGAGTACGTCGACGCGCGGGCGGCCGAGTGTCGCGCGCGGCACCAGCGCCACGTCGGTAACCTGCCCGCGCGCGTTCCACACCGGCTCCAGCCCGAGCAGGTGGAGGATCTGCGCCTCGGCGGTCCCGCCGTTCTGAGCCGTCTCGCCGGACCACAGGATGAAGGCGACCTTGCGCGGGGCGCCGTTGTGCTTCGCGCGATAGGCTGCGAGCATCTCGTCGGCGAGGCGCTTACCGGTCACCCAGGCTTCGCGTGTCGGCACAGCACGGACGTCGAGCGTGTAGGGATTACGACCGGCGGGCAGCGCGTCGGGGTTACGGATCGCGTCCTGCATCGGCCCGGGCTCGACATAGCCGCCAGCCAGCGCCGTCACGATCGCGTCGATCTCGCGCGGGGCGTGCGCCAGCCGTGTGGCGTAGTCGCGCGCACGTGTGGCCAGGTCGGCGGGAAGCGCATCCTCGCCGGCGATCGCCCGGGCAATGGCGTCGAGCGGCGGAGCGTCATTGCCGTCACCGGCCAGCATCGCCTGCACCAGCCGCGCTGTCGTTCCGGCATCAGGTGCTCGACCAAGCACATGACCGCCATCGGGCATTGGCGCCGCCGCCGTCTCCGCGAGGTAGCGTCGCAACGCCGGCTTCAGCGTCGACCATGGCGCGCGCGCCGGATCGCTCCCCAGCGCGCCGGCAAGCCCGGCCCGCACCGCCGCACCG
>LIAE01009723.1:0-44318 GCA_002287525.1 Diploscapter pachys
TTCCCCTCTCTTCAAACCCTACAGAACCCAAGCTTTAGCATCTCTTTCGCCTCCCGGCATACGCGATTTTTGAAAATTTTTGCGATGCGTGCAGTGTGGGATTTTTGGAAAAGCTTGCGGTACGCCATCTTACTGCACCGTCAACATTCCTGCCCATCATGTGAATTTTAAAACAGTAATTCCATGCACAAAGTAGCTTTGCCATTGTCTATGAGATATGTATCAAGGTCTCTATGAGTTCCTTACAACTATGAAGAATATCGTGATACGGTATGATATCGGTAATCTATGAACATCGAAATCTCATCATTTTCCGACATTTCCGTGTTCATTGTAAACATGCATAATTGTCGCTCTAATGATGACTTTGAATTTGTCACTATTTAACCGGTGCCAGGCACAGATCTCAATAAAGTTCTATTTACATAACATGTACATTATCATTAATTTTGTTAATGTGCAACTATGAGCGTGACTATGTAAAAGACCTGAGTACCTGATCGGATATTTAGTCGGCAATTAGGTTAAAATAGGATAAATTATAGGCTTATCAAAAGGGGCATTAGCCTTGTAAATAGTTTTAAGTATCGGAAGTCGTAATAAGAACACTCATTTATGATCGCTTGCCGAATATTTTAACCTAACAATTATGACATGTTTTGATAAATCAAAATCTAACTCGTATACAGGAGTGACTGTTTCGGATGAAAAGTGGAGTTTTTGGTTCCAAAGGGATAAATTTTGAAGATCAGTCCCTGAACACGAGATACTGGAATTTTGATCAGGATTCGACAACATTTTGCAAAAATGTGAATATTGCCAATTTCAACCTCCTAAAATAGCAGCCTGGAAAAGTAGTTGCAATGAAAAATAGTTGCATTATTTTTAAGGGAGGATTGAATTTTTGGACTTTTTAAAATATGCTGAAGGAGTAATAAACATTGAGAGATGAATATGGAAAGGGTAGGATAGGGGCCAGATAGGGATAAATGTAGTATCAAAATGATAAGCTCGTCAACTTCTCTGCTAGATCGAGCGCTCGATCTAGCCGAAGTCTGAACGCACCCTAAAAAAATTTGTCTTTCAAAGAATGTCTCAATTTTTTCTAATAACCGTCAAATTCTCGTGATGTTTTTCGATTTTATCATCAATTTGCTGAACTATTTCAGATTTGTCAATAATTGTTATAAATATTAGAAGTCTTTAGATGCCAACTAAATTTTATAACCTGAAATTTACTTTTTATTAAAAAAATGAGTGTTATTCATAAACTATTCTTGAAAAGTCGAAATTTTGATGAAAAATGAATAATCGCTTAATTAGGCAATTACCTAGAATATTAGGGCTTAATTTGATAATTGTACCAATTAAAAGGATTATTTTTTCCTGAAAGTTTTTCTTTTCATTCCTGCAACTCTTTCTCCCCTAACTTCTTCTCTGCAGGTAAAGAGAACTAGTGCGCAAAGAAATCATAACTTGGCACATTTTTCCTCTATGCCTATGCTTAGAGGGCGCAAGTGATATTCCCGATTTGAAGACAAAGTCATGGAAGTATTTTTCTACGAATCTGTAGGGCTAGACAGGATTATAGCAAGAAATACTATTTCTCAGAAAAGGATGGCAACTATAGTGAGCCAAAAAATAAAATGTATACAATTTGTTCAACTTGGAAAAAAACTTTATTTTTGAAGAAAAAGTAATAAATAAGGACAATAAAAAACGAATGAAAAACATTTTAATTAAGAAAAAGAGATCTTTTTTATTGATCCTCGTCCTCATTTTGCTGGGAAGGATAATTGCCCGATTCTGATTTCACGTGAACATTCATCGGTGGGGGATTGGGAGAATCCTGGAATGATCTTTTTTAAAACTGATCTCATTTCCGAAAATTTGATCCCTTTCAATATTTTTTACTAAATCAAAATGACTTCTTCCTAAAATATATGTTCTACCTGCTCCTGAAAATCCGGGTACGATTCGTGATCGGGATTTTGTTCACCTTCCTGTTGCTGCCTCTCCCCATCATCGGTTTCGAGTTGATCCGCCTCCTGTTCAGGCTCCTGGGTTTGATTCTGGCTTTGACTTTGCGGCTCGACCTTCGGAACGACGAATTCGTGGGTGGGCTCCTGAAAAATAAAATTTAAAAAGAAAGCGAAAAATTTTCAGAATCCTCGAGAATAATTTTCTAAAGTTAACAAAAACCAGGGATTAACAGAACTTTTAATTTTTCACCTCCTCCATGTTGACTTCTAGTCCCTGGCCGGAATTTTCATCACCGTCCTCGACCTGATCAATGTTTTCCGCTCGAGTTTCCGGATTCATACTCATGTCCGAGTCCTGGTAGGTGCTCTGAAAAATGCGGTCTTTATTTCCCAAGAAGAAAAGTAAGACCTGATCCGGATACTGGCTCTCCATGTACTGCGAGATATCGGCTTGGTATTGACGCATGCGGAGTTCGGGTTCCTGAAAAATGCTAAATTTAAAGAAAAAGGGGAAAAAAAATACCTGGAAACTGCCCTCGGCCGGCTGATCACTGTATCCGATCATTTGCGATTCTTCCTGAACGACCTCTTGCTGTTCCATGTTCATTTCCAAGTAATCCGGTTCCGGTTCCAATTCAATGTCCTCAGGCTCAGGGGTCGGTTCTTTGGAAGATAGGGCGTCCTCGGAAGTGGGGATTCTGAAAGTTCAGAAATTCAAAAATTAGACAATAAAGATTTTACTAAATACTCCGACTTACGAATAGCAAACGATGGACTTGTCGTCTCCAACCGAAAGCAGATGCCGGCCTCTGGGCGTGAAAACGATGGAGTTAATTGGGCAGGTGTGCACCACTGGGACGCTCTGAAATTGAACTTTTCGGGAAATATACTATTTTAAATTGGACACAAACTAATACAAGGAGAAGAGGTAAGTCTTTTTCTTCACAAACAATATTCAGCCCGATAAGCGCATGAAAATTCCCGAAAAAAAGTCCGAGTAACCATGTCTTAACAGTAGTTTTTTTTTATTTTTCAAGCTACCTGAATCGGAGTTTGCATTTCCAGGTGCCAAAGGTAGATCTGAGCAGCCATATTACTGCTCGCGAATCTGTATCCATTCGAGCGCTCGTCGATCATCACACAGGTCACCGGGTCACGATTTCCACAATACATTCGAATCACGCCAGCTGGTTTGTCTCCGCTGAAAATTAGAATCTCAAAAATAATAAATGTACTATTTCATGAAAGGGGCATTAACTTCGACTTTTTCTTGAAGTTTTTATTTTTTAAGCATAAATTTCAAAAATTCGAACCTCCCATGAATGGAGTGCATTTTGATGGTTTTGTCATCCGAGCCAGTCAGGAAATTCGCGTTATCCAAGGTGAAAGCCACGGTGCGGATTTTCATCGAGTGGACTAAAATTATTTTTGTTTATAAAATGAAAAAGGTTTAGAAAACCTTCAAAAGTATTTTGAAGGGTGAAAGATTCAGCGTGGAAAATGTTGACGGTTCCTTCGACCATCGCGACTGCTATATACTGATTGTTGGGGCTCTAAAAATATAAATGTTAAAAATAAAAAATAATAATAATTAACAAAAAACTCACGCAAGCAATACAAGAAGCGTGCTTGGCGTTTTGGAGAGGCGTCTGTCGGCTGATTTTCCCATCCGTATCGATTTCGGTCAGGTTTCCGGAGAAACTCGCTAAAAGTACAAATTTAAACATTTTTCAGAATTTGAACATTTTCAGATTACCAGTCAGATAATTCTTGCCGTTGCTGGAGATCTTGACGTGCACCGTTTCGCCGTAGCCGAAGTCGTGTTTCAGCATCTAATTTTTCCAATTTTTAGTTTTTTCATTTAAATTTTTTACTTGCGGACCCTCTTCGCTCAAGACGATCTCCTTCAGAATGCAGTCGATGCCCAGAACCAGGATGTCTGGAATTTAAAAATAATAAAGAAACGAGTACAATTGAATTTGAAAAAATCAAAATTTGTTGAAATTTCCAACTTTTTCCATCTGGAGTCGCGTCGCAGGACTGCGTAGCCATTCTCCATTCACCCAAAACGTGCTTTTCCACGATGTTCACGCTGCGATTCTCGATCTCGTCCCTCAAATACATTTGTTTTTTTATTTTTAAAATCAAATTTACTCTATTAGAATTTTTCTGATTTTCAATAGGAAAAGTGAAATCGAATCTAACTTTTTCTTAATAAAATTCCGATTTCTATTGAACTTTTATACATTTCTGTAAAAAAAATCAAACTGATTTTTCTCGAAAAGCAAAAATTAAAAAGAAATTTGAGACTCACATTCTCCAAATCTTGGCCGAATCGTGAGCGACGGTGATCAGGCCGGTTGAGCTCCGACTGGAACTCGCCCGGAATGGGAAAATCCCAACGATACCTCGGTTGTGCGCTGAAAAATACAGAAACCATTTTTTCAAATCGATTTTTCAGAAATTCAAGATATTTTTCTGTAAACTCAAATTTTCAAATTTTGACTCCTTTTCCAGGACTTTCAAAATTCCTCTAGAATTTCCAAGTTTTTTTGAACTTTAACTTTCCCATTGTCTTTCTAAACAATATCTTTGGTAGTCGTTTCTAAATCGGATTTTCAGCGTCGTGATTTTTAACCGAAATTTTGGATTTTCATAACTTGCTGTTTTCTTGGTCTATCTTTTATTTATCATAGGATAGTTTTGCCTTCAAAAATACTTCTTTTTCGAATACCGACCGTTTTGAACCTGCCCAGCAACTTTTGCGGAGAGTTCCGAAAAGCCTTCATCCTCATTTTCGTTGCCGGCCGATTTCAGTTCCACCATTTCTTCTGAAAATCAACAAATCGATAAAGTGGACACTCGCCAATTCCAATAAGCGACGGTTTATAAATTTGACGAAATTTTTCATGAAACGAAAGGAAAAAGAAAATGAAAGAAAGAAATCGAGAATCGATTGAAAAGTGGGAAATGCCAGTCGAAAATAGCGGATCTGCCACTTTGCGCGAACTTTAGTGAGTTTCGAAGGTGGCAAAAGTGGGGGCGGGGAACCCAAATGAGTTTATAGTAAAACTTAATAAATTACGATAGTTAAAAATTGAACTATAGTAGTAAACGAGGTAGTAAAAAAATTGAACCATGATAGTTAAATTTTCGTTTAGCTACGGCAGTTAAACTTATTTGAATCCCACCTCAGCATTTTACATAGCGAAATTCAAGAACCGAGCCAGATCTATAAGTGAACCAAGCAATGTTCCAAAGGTTCCGATAGAACATTTGAACATCAACGCTATCACCTCGAGAAGATACATGTCATAACTTTATTCTTTATTTATATATCGATCATATGGGTGAAATTGTTCAAAATCTATATATGTCATATGATGAATAAATCTTGTACAATTTGAATATACCGTTGCACAAAGCCATGATTTTGGCAGTCATAATTGTAAAGGTAGGGCTGAGAAAAATAGAGATAAAAAGATATGAAAAAAGAAAAGAAAAAAAACAATGTGTTCTTTTTTTCAAGAAATAACATAGCGTAAAAAAGGAAACGTCGAATCGTGTTATTTCTTTTACTGTTAATGAGCGTGAATTTGTGAAATACGGATAGATCATTGACTGTGATCAAATAAATTCTCAAAACAATAAATATTATCTATTAAGATTGAAAATATAATTTTTAAATTCCTCGTATTTCTCCTGAATCTCTTCGTAGTCTTCAGGGAATTCGTCCAACCACTCCAACTGTTCTTTGATGATCGTTTGAGCAGATTCAAGCTTGTAAGTAGGAAGCTGAAAAATGCCTACAGTAAAATCTCTAATTGAGGCCCCGCCCCACTTGAAGCCTCCTCCCAAGGGATATTGAAAATGAAACCCCCGACTTCTATTAGAGGTTTTACGGTTATTTAAATTTCAACTGTCAATACCGTTGTACTCGCTGCAATACGCGTCTTCTCATTGTAGAGGTGGGTCTCGAACATCCTACGTAGGTCGCAGACCTTTCGGAATTGTTCGTCTGCTTCTCGATTGCGCTCCGCATCCGTCACGAAGTGGGCAATGTTAGTCTGAAAGAGATGATCAATGATTTTATTTTAAATGAAACACTTACTGCGATACGCCTTGGGCCATCATAAGTGATCGTGAAATTCTCCTTCCTGTTCGAGCATTTTTCAGTGTGTGTAACACGTAGGATTCCATTGTGATCGATATGGAATTCGGTCTGCAAGATTTATTCCGGCATCAGTAAGAATTTTCCCTCAAAACTTACGACGTGCAGATTTCCTCGTGGTGCTGGAGTAAGACCCTTCATCAGAATCGTGCCGATTTGGATGTTATCACGAGTGCGCGCTCGTTCACCTTCATAGATATCCGACCTGAATTGTGGCTGATTGTCCACTACTGTACGGGTGTCTTGCGAGATCTAAAACCTTTATTCGTCGATGATAGAGTCGGTTAATCATCCTACCTTGGTTGGGTAACGAGTTCCGCGTGGGATGACGACCTTGACGAGTCCACCACGCAGTTCCATGCCGATGGATAGCGGAATGGCCTCACAAATGTCTAGCGCCATGTACGCTGCCTCATAGAGATTATTAGAATGACTCGCAGCGAGGTCGTTCGCATCTTCCGGACGTGGCGGCTAAACTCAATTTGTCTATTTTTTGTTAGGATTTTATTGAATTACGGTCTTTTGTATTCCACACCCGATTTTAGGTGAGGAAGTATGGGAGTGTGGTAGGGGAAAAGAAAAAAGGGGATGTGGAATACAATAGGTCACTAATTACCGGTTTATCCTTTCTTCCAAGTTGAGCAGCATAGATGGCAGCGCCGATAGCGATAGCTTCATCAGGATTTACACTCTGGAGAATCGTCGCTCGAGGGAACTTTTCTTTAATCAGTTCTTTGATTCGGGGAATTCTTGTCGAACCACCGACGAGCAACTAAAATATCGCATTTTTACCCAGGAAAAAATTCTGATTTACAATATCATCGATTTGATTTCGCGACAGTCCAGCATCGCAGAGGGTATTGTCTATGATACGCATCGTACAAGCAAAGCTTGATTCACAGAGAGCATTGAACTTGGCGCGGTTGATGTTGTACTCGAGAGGATAATTCTCACCGTCGATGGTGACCGTCATCTAAATCATAAGTCGTAAATCCATATTGGGTTGGCTCATTACCTCAATAGGCAGACCTAAACTAATCCCCATGATATTTTCTTTCACTTCGCGACACTGGTCTTTCAATTTTCGCCTCATGATTTTGTTATTAGGGAATGAAATCATATGCCTGTTCTCGAAGTGGGCAATGAAATCCTTGACGATAAGCTCATCAAAATCTTCGCCACCTGAAGATATCCTATGGTTTAAAAATGCAATTCTTCTACTTTAGTACCTAAGTGCGTATCTCCACCGATGCCTAGAATTTGCAACTTCTCATCAGTGATTCTGCCGATCGACACATCGAAGGTGCCTCCGCCGAGATCGTAGATTAAAATCGTTCGGTTTGTTTTTTGTTTTTTCATAGCAATTGCAATTGCCGCAGCCGTCGGTTCAGTGAGAAGTCGAACGTTCGTGAGACCGGCATATTGGGCCGCGCGTTCAGTGGCTTCTCGTTGACGCATATCAAAATACGCTGGCACTGTTATGACCGCATCTGTCACCTTTTGGCCTCCCAAATGTGACTGAAACTCGTGCCACTTTACAGGAATCTGATATTTTAAAGTCTACCTCAGCGTATTGCTTCATCGCTTTCAGCAGTTCGCCCGACGCCTCTTCTGGTGCAATTAATCGGTCTGTAACTCCATTCGGATGTTCTTTCGTTATTTTGATCATTGCCTTTCCCTAAAATTTCGGATAAATTGACTATGGGGATCATAGTGCACCATTTCATCGGAAGCGTTTTCCCTTACGACGTCAAATGACCACCCAGCTCGATCATTGACAACGCAGTCATCGTTGAATTGACGTCCGATCAATCGCTTCGAATCATAGACCAAGTTTTTGCCTGTTGACGGAGCATTGATCGCTGCGGAGCCGACTTTCACTTCATCGTGGTTGTAGAGTATCCAAGAAGGTGTTGTATTGCCTCCTAAATTTAAAGAAAAAATTGATTATTTTTACTCGAATTACCTAAATCGTTTTGAATTGTCTGCACTTTTCCAGTATCATCAACAATCGCCACACAGCATCGCGTCGTCCCCAAATCAATTCCAATGGTGCACTTCTGAAGTTTTACAGGTCTTCAGGAGCATTTTATCCCCACATGTTATGCATCATTTGAAAGCCCATGAAATTTGCAATAATCTTGTTGTTTTAGTTTTTTTTTTATTTTCGAACTCAGCATAGTCGATTTGGGCAGTCTAGGCGATTTTCAGTGATTTTTGAAAAATCGAGCGATTACTAAAATAGGTCATAGAGATAATCAGAAACATAAATGAAAAGTAGAGGGTGCAAGTAGAGTCAAGTTTTTGAAGACAAATTCGTAGAGCAGTGTTTCTCGAAGATAAAGCGATATAGGGGGAAATTTTTCTATACTAATGCCTGTCTTGACGAAAAGTGGGAAATCTGAAGATGACTTCCGGAGCCGATATCTTTCTTTAGAATTATTTTTTTATGAAAAACGGTAAACTGTTGCATGACCTATGCACCCTAGTCGTTATTTCTAATGGAGTGCCATGAATCTGTTTTACAAGCGAAAACCTAATTGCACCCTTTGAGTGAAAAATATCATTTCAAATAGGTGGAAATTTAACCATTTCTAACGAATAATGTTTATATTAACTTACTTTTCCAGCGATTTTCCATTCACTTTCTTGTGGATCGTATTCTTCGATTGAATTGCAATAATTTACACATGAAAATTCTTGATATCTAAGTTAACAAATATTTCGTATAAAGATATGCAAAATCTCAACTCACCCTCCTATTGCATACAATTTTTCGTTAGCGACAATGAGCGAATGTTTCTCTCTTGAATAATTCATATCAGCAATTCGAGAAATTCGACTGTCAACTGGAGCTGAGGGGTTGAAGCACAGACAGGATTTTAATACATCATTATCATCACTAAATATATAACGATACATTATTTATCATACAAAATTAGCGACTTCCATCCTCCAGTTATGTAAACTATTCCATTTAGCGATGCAACTCCGAATAAACCTCGTATTTCTAGAATCTCTCCCACTTCAATCCATTCCCGCTCATCGTCTGATAATCGATATATCTTATTACTACTTTCTCCATCAATAACTGAATATCCATAATTACAATAATTAGTATGCTATAATGTGACCGTATAAAATTTCATCGCATTTTATTGCTTGAGCAAGTTTAATTGAAAGAGGAAAAGTAGGTCCTTCTTCCCATTTTCCATTCATTAAAACCTGAATAAAGTATTTCATGGACTTTCATTCGATCTTCTTACATTAACTCGATTCGTATCTTTCCTTGTTTTAGGATCGTATCCACCCAAATAATACAATTTGTCTTTGTAATAAGCGACAGATGCGTCTTTACGCCATTCAGGAGGATCTGGCCCTGTAAAATTCTTTGAATTGATCATTCATGGATTTGTTGATAAGACCTATTGAAGTTTGTCGAGTATCCAAGTCAAATATTTCAAATGACTTTTTTCCGCTGTTAATTCCAAAAATCTGAAATTTGAAAAATTATTCAAAATAACGAACACAAGAGTTTACTTTATTCTGCGTAGTTGCTACTTGAAATGGCACATAACAACTGTGGAACTCTGCAATCCTTTCTGTTGAGCAAGTATGTGAATTGAACAAGCATATTTTTCCTTCATCTTTACCATTATTTCGATAACAAACTAAATTATTACGAATCGTTTCAAAGTCTCTTATTTAGCTTTCAACAAAATTCTTACGATAAAATAAAATTTTCTCCCAGCTATTTGATTGGTTCCGATTGTTTTGGTCTGAAAACATAACTAATGTATAAATCAAGCCTGCCAACTCCGCAAATGACATTCGACAAAGCGACGATCATAAGCGGTGATTTTGAATCAATGATTTGATATAAATGATGCTAAATGATTTTATATATTTGCCATAATGATGTGTGGATGATAGAGTGCATCGGATTTCAAATGTTGTGAGAGAACTTTTCCTATCAGCGATAAAACTATATTAAGATATGATACATTTTTTGAAAGACTAATTCATATAGGAGTAAAACTTCTCATTGTTGCAATAGATTTTCTGTAGTTTGTTTGATTGATGAGATATCAAAAAATAAATTTAAAAAGAGTTATCACGATAGAATTTTGCCATATCGTCGTTAAAATAAATTTTCCGTCTAGTTCAAGGGTGAATTTCCAAATGCGTGTTTCTCAAAAAGGATTTTGTTGAGAAACTCCACGTACTCATTTCGCCTTTGCTTTAGAAAATTTGTCATAGCCCGAAAGCGATGTTTCGTGAATATGTAATAGAAACATTAAAGTTACAAAATGAAGAATCCAATCCCGCAAAATGGTTTGGCAAGAATTTTCACGAAATTTTTGAAGATAAAATTTTTTCATCGAATTATAATAAAATCAAATGGAAACCACGTCGTAGTTTCTTTTATTAGAATTGCTTACCTCTACTTCTGGCTTCGTTGCGGACTTGACCCGCGCTCATTCGTTTGGATTTATCCTTGGCAATCATCTTATTCAGCCATGTTGTATCCTAAAAGATGTGATTATTTTAGAATTTCTTCAAAGTTATAGATTTTTGTAACGGCACCAAGTGGGACTTTGACTATTTCTAGTTTTATTTTGTGCACTTTTACCATAATGCCAAAAGTGCAGCGATGATAAGATTTTATGTTCAAAACTAGGTGAAAATTTACCGCTTCTGAATATCGACTTGGTAGATTTACTCGTTGATTATTCCTGACTTTTCCCCGAATATCATCCATTTTATTCTCGTCTAATATTTTCGGGGCGATACACAGCTCGTAGAAGATGATGCCGATCGCCCAGATATCAACGACGGGAAATCGGCACTTGATGTTATTACGTTGCTCTGGAGACATGTAGAGCGGCGTGCCACGTTGTTTCGAATGATTCTGACTCCTACTCAGGGAGTCGATCACTTTTACCAGACCGAAATCGGAGATCTTGAGAACTTCTTTATCGCCTTCTAAGGCGATTAAGATGTTGGCGGGTTTGAGGTCGCGGTGAGCGATTTTGTGTTTGACATGGAGCTCGTTGATGCCATCCGCGATTTGATAGATGTAGTCGTAGACGATATTCGGGTCAAAATGTGTTCCCGATCTGATATTTTCCTTGATTTTGCTGCTTAGATCTCTGAGAGAACAGTAGTCCATTGCGATATATAGATTTTCGTGGATTATCAAGTTGACTCCAGTAATCATGAATGAGTCGAGGTATTTAACGATATACGGGTTTGTGGATGATTCGGAGATCCTTTTCATTAGTTCTGCTTCCTTCTTACATTCTTCCCTCTCCTTTTCGTCCATTCCGTGAAGGGGGATCTTCTTCAAGGCTACCTGCTCAGGGTTCGAGGCATTCTCAGCCGTATAATCAGCGAGGTAAACTTTGCCGAACCCCCCTTCGCCAAGCTTCTCGACGATTTTGTACACTCCTCTCGGACTCTTGACAGTATCGTCGGGATTCATAGTGCTACCTAAAACAGAATTTGTTCTTGAAGTTGATCGAATTGAAATTAGAGAACGGGCCAGAGCGTAGGACAAAGAAACTGTCAATGAAAGAGTTCTTTTCCAATTGGTATGGCATTTTTCGAGTGAAGGAAGTTATGGAAATGAGAGAATCCTAATCCACTGAGCATGAACAGCTCAGGAAAACGATATTATGAATGAAAAGTCATTTTTTCATATCGAGCTGAATTCCATTGCTTTTATGTAGAGAGCGCAAGTACGCCTACTTTGCATTAGAGGGGGGAACAAAAGGAAAGACCGTATGGGCTATTTGGAAAAGGATTTTCACTTGAAAATTCTTGCAACATTTTGTAACGCATTTCAAAGTTTAGCCATTATTAGTCAGTGCTGAGGCCTGCAAACGCGCTCCATTACTAATCCAACTATCATACATTATCATTTTCATCCATAGGTTCCTTATCCAAGTCAGAAAAGTATGAAAAACCTTTGAAAACATTTAGAAATCATCAAAAACTGAAGGTTGAATTAATTCAAAAATCTCCGAGAATCTTACAAAATTTTCGTGTTTTCACAACTTTGAAGAATAAATCCAAATCCAGTTATTTTTTTATCCTTTTACAGAAATAGAAAATTTTTACCAATGGCATGATTAATGTGAGGTTCTGTTTCAATAGTATTGATTTCCTCGGCGTTGACTTCGTCCACTGAAAAGTAAAGATAAAGTTTCGAAAATTTTCGAAATTTTTCACATCTTGGGCGTCTGGCAGGAGGTGGGGCAGCGGCTTCATCTTTCAATTCATCCGGTCTCGCCCGACCTGGCATTGTCGCATTAGCTAAGTTTTCTGAAGATATAATGTTTTAGAAGAAAAATAAAAAATGATGAGTCATCGGGGACGAGACGGAATTGAAATTTGAAAAATCGGAACCGAAAGTAGACTCTAAAAAATTTTCGGAACTGGAACTGAAAGTTCCGTCTCGTCCCTGATCCTTAAATTAGTTTCTATAAAGGTAAAGTTTGAAATAATGATAATAATTTAGTATGGGGAATGGAACTCCTGAATGCATGACTATTGCCAAATAATCGAACAACCCTTTAAAATCATTTGGCGTTTAAACATATTATTGAGAGAAAGAAGCCTGGGCGAAATTCGAAAATCGCCAGATAGACAGCGCGAAATTCTTGACAACGAAAAGGGTTTATCGTCCTTAAAATTTCCTCAGCTGGCGAATTTTTCGATGGCAATTTGGAAATGATGGTATGACGGTGCGTTTCCTTTCCCACGCTATTATTCCCTTACCTAGCCACCTTTCCTATCTCTAACTATGAGTACCGTTATACCGTCATTCTCAAGCAACCCGGGGTTCAGGTCATTTTCTCAGCGTTATTACCGAATTAGCTTGATCGGAGAATTCGTGTAATAACTCGAAAAAATTTGCTGGGTTGTATGGCTCAACATTTCATAAAATAAAAAATAATTATGAATCACGATCAAAATTTGGAAGCAGTGGGACAGAACTTTATTGATGCAAGCAAGATTGTGTAGCAAAATTGACCCGTTTATCGGTCTTAAAACTTTGCTTTGAGCGGTAAAACATCAGTCAGCATTCTTAATGTTTTCCTATTGATTTCTGATATGCCGAAGTACTTTAGTGAAAAGTGAAATATTTCTGCCTTTTCAACTGATAAGCTTCAATACTATTAATTTCAGTATTTATTTCACTTACCATCTTATTTCAGAATAAATTATTTCTCATATGTGTGCTGACTATTACAACTGATTCTGAAAAGCGACTGCATATCCAAATGAGCAGACATAACGTCTTCTATTATACGCCAACTTATATATTTGACGATTATCCCATTAATTACTCATCATCAATATCGATGAAATGACGTAAAATTATCAATTGAAAGAAAAAAACTTGATAGATATTTATTTTTCTAATAGTAAAATTATAGAAAGAAAATCATTTAAAAATAAACACTTCTAATTTATGTGATCTTTCGGCTTCTTTAAGAACTTCATATTCGTTGTCCCAAAGCGAATCATGGTTGAGAGAAGTTTGCTGAACATTCTATCGTGCTTTCAAAAACATTAATAAAATCTCAATAAAAGTTTGCTGGTGATGTGAAGGATGCTATTATGTGTCCGTGAACCTCATTTGTCTTCTCCTGCGAATTTCATCTAGCTAGAATAGGGAATGCCAGAGATTGCGACTGTAGAGATTGATCACAATATACAATAACAGATGGTACGGATAATCTACCTAGGTATATTCCTAGTTGATAATTTTCTACGATAAGACGGATTGCTCCCATCATAGTAGAAATGTTTCTAGAAATCTCATTTTTAATCATTGCAACAGACGAATACGTTGCTCCCAAGTCAATCCCAATACAAACCATCTGATTATTCTATTTTATTCAAGGATCATAGTAGTTTCGTGCATGCTCCAATTAAAAAATTATACACTGACTAGCTAATTTTTCGTGGTTTTACTCACTACCAACATTTCTTAAACCCCTCGGTTTGTGTTGGAGCAGGAACGAACTTAAGATCCTAGCTGCAAGCAGTAACGCACAGCCACTGCGCTAGACCAACTCACCATACCAAATTGGAACGAATCTTGAGAAATTTGATTTTTTATGCGTTATTTTCCTATTAAGTTCATCAAATTTATTCACTCGGCTAACTTCTGTTCATTAGATACAACAAATAGAATACTCGAATGTGTCGAAAAGGAATAAAATTTTAGTTTTTTTTTAAAGATATTTGTAGTTTCTGATTTATGATTAGGAAGGTAGTGAATAATGAATTCATTTGTTGATATAGGGGCTGGGAATCCATCCGGTTCGTCCAGAAACAGTCTCCTTAACGAAAACCCAGCCTCGAGTGCCGCATTTCAACAGTGTCACCTAAAATTTTATTATGGCTATTATGATTAATGATGAAATGGCAAGTTGATCTTCGTGAACTCATGAATAATTTGCGATTTTTCATTAATAAAAAAAGGTGTGAATCGTAAAACATGCATATTTCCCTTATCAGGAACAATTATTTGTCTTGTTTGTTTTATGCTTACCTTATCGCCTCGATTAACAGTGATTTGTTCGCCAGATGAGGCGTTGAAATCGTCATTCACAATCAGAATACTTCCATACTGACTTGGCAAGAAAGGAGCTGGAACCATCACTGAAATAAAATCTCAGATTGTAAGATTGTTGTTATTATCATCATATCATCCTTGAATGGTACAATTATCTTCATTTTTGTGCGATGAAACTTTACCTTTTTCAGTAGCAGCATTAGCCTTAGGCGGTGGTCGATGTGCGGGAGAAACGCTCGGATTGTAGTCTGCTTCCACCACATACTTCGGTCGACTCAATTCTTCGGCCTAATATTGGAATCATTGAATTTCGAAATACCAGGAGCCATTTTACCGTGATGACGTATGGAGTATCGTTGTATCTGCGTGGAAGTTCGGGCGAATTCATGTAGCTGGTATTCTGCGTTTGAGCTGGTGGAATGGGAGAGCGACTTCTGGGAGGCTGAATGATATAGTTATGATGGAAATATAGATATGATCGGAAAATTCGAGATTGAAAGTAAGACTGAGCAAGCAAATGCCATGATTACGGGTTGCTGATCTAATAAATATCATGAAATTTTATCACGAAGAACAGCTGTGAATCACTCAATTTATCGTCTTACAATTACTGACTGACATTTAATCAGAGCTTATTGTTAGAAAGCATCTACTGCTGTCTAATGTTATGCATACTCCATGGCATTTTAGCATTGTTAGAAATTTCCTTTCAACTTCAAATTCAGTCTAACAAACACGTATCAACTGAAATTGAAGTTACCTTCTAGAAATTTTGGAGCAATTAGACGAGGTTGAATTCGGATATTTATCACACTTCTTCCAACACCTCTGATCAACGCGTAATTACCGACCTGATATCCGCTGTCATATTGAGTAACCGAGTTGGCGTAGAGTCGATTGTCGTTGGCAGGCGGCTGGTAACGAGCGGCGGCTGCATCGTTCGAGAGGAGCATTCCGAAGACAGGCACAGCGCCTGGGAATTTTCTTTCGCCTGGAGCTCGAGGAATCCCTGGCGGAAGCGCTGCAGGTGGAGGGGGCACATAGCGGACGGTCTCCTCCAGATCCGAGTCGAAAGTGGAGTGGGCCTGTGGGGCTTGTGAGGGAATCCCCGGTGACAACATCATTCCCGTGCTAAATGTCACTCCCTCGTCCGGCCTCTCCTGCCGAATTGGCAGAGGAACAGGTTTCGCATCGTAAACAACTCGATCCTGCAGAGCTGACATTCTTCTCGGCTCGACATTCTGAAATGGAATTTTTCAACGGTTTCAAGGCACCAAAAAATAACCGGTGGCACCAACTGCGAATGCCGTTTCGTGTTGCTAATCAGAGCGACTCCAGTAGAATGCTCCTGCAAATTGTTGTTCATTTCATCACCACCGACACGCATTTCTCCTTACAGTATCCCTTCTCATACTTGGTACTCTGCTGATGGTGCCTCCAGGCGATGTGTTCTGAGACTCTGCCTGTGATTCCTGAAGTTTGCTTTATTCAAACTCCTAAATCTTAATCAGGGATAAACGACATTTTATTCAGGAGATATTCTGTCAATGTAAATTCGAAATTTTTTAGAGATGCAAATTTAGGCTCTGACTTCGAAATATCAACTCTATTTCGTTTTTGATCCTAATCTAATTTTGATTTTGTTCCTCAACAATTCCAACGAACCTCATCGTCCTGTTTGTGTGTATGTCCATTTGTGGTAACAGTAGCTCTGCGTAGCTCCTCATTCCTGGTTGACACCCTGCTCTCCCTGGGCGTTTCTCTCTCCTGTCTCTGTTCGTGTTCATCAGGTTTGTGATGCGTCATTTCAGCAGTTGCATTCACGATGGTGTCAGTCTGTTTGTGCTGTTCGTGCTGTTCGTGCTGCTCGTGCTCATTTGCCTGCTCACTATTCGACATTTCTCTCCGTAGCAGAGGAAGATCTGTCTTATCGATCACGTTCAGGTAACTGAAATTAGAATTCTAGAAAGGAAATCAGTATACTATTACTGGTTAGATTCTTCACGAAAATGATAGAATTGAATTTTCGTATTGACAAATTTTTAATCGGGTGTGTTATGCAGTAAAAATTCAGTTAAATTTAGAACCGCGACTCAGAGATGTTCGAAAATTCAATTTTGAAAAATAAAATCGGAATTTGAATCGTAATTTAATTTTTTCCAAGCTCAGAATCGGAATTCCGAACATCCCCTCCTGCGAATGCGCGACTTTCGCCATTATAGTAATTCATTTTTAGAGTTATTCTGATCCAATAATCGATACGCAAATAATAGATTTGTTGCAAATCATGGCAAATTATCATTTTCTAATAACTTGCTTTGTTCACTACTCGCTAATAAAATGTGATACTCACGTTTGAAGCCAATTCTTATGCTTAGTGTAGAAGAATTTGTATCTCATTTCCTGCTGATGCTTCCAGAAATTGGCCTGTGTTAAGTGGAAGTTATCAACATCTTTATTACTCTAAAAATTGAATGCTAATTTTACGATTTTTCAGTTGCAGAAACCTTGGATCCTTTCTTGACTTGTCGTTGGATATCCTTCTCTGCTTTCTGATAAGTCTCATGCATCTCTTTGATTTTGACCTTTTCTTCTCGATAATAATTGCTGATCTTCTCTATGATTTGACGGAACTCATCTACCTGAAACGGTAAATATTAGAATACATTTTATTCGAATATAGATAATGAATTACACAAAATTTATCACGCGCAATATTAGTACAATAGATGGGCAAGTATTAGAACGTCGCGTTATGTTAACCAAAACTTGTAACTTTTCCATTAAAAATGATCGTTGTTCAACAAATAATTACCGTTTTCTGATGTGCATGCACAGCCTTAGCATATTCCTTGAATATGTCCGCCAACTGCCTCGCATGTTCCTTCGACACTTCCGAAGCAGAATCTGTTGAATTGACTAGCTCATTTATCGAATGAATATAGGCCTCGGAATCCCGTTGCAGCTCTGAACCCAGATTGTGTTGTGTTGTTCAGATCAAATTAGATTTATCCCACGATCATAGCTTTTTAGCAGAGCACTTCCGGATCCCGAGATATTCTTGACAGCGGGAACGAAGCTCTTCGTGAGCTGCGTATAAACTCGATCTGGAATGGTTATCGCCTCTCGCGCAGTCATTCCAGTGCCGTTATTTTCGCCCATATTCGCGATTTTTACCTAAATTATTATCGATTTTTCAAGAAACTAAAAACTCTTGGGGCGAAACACGCGAGTGAGTTGGCATTTTGCATGGAAGAGAAGTTTTCTCTTCTACTCTGCATTCTGCCCTGTTTACTATCTTTGTCTTTCTACCTATGGACAGTCAAAGTCTTGTCTCTGATAAGGAGTCAGAATGATTTTGTTGGTGAACCACGAAATAGCATGCAAATCGAAGAGGAAAATTGATGATATTTTAACGATTACATATTAGCGCCAATGGCAGATGGGGAGAAGAAGAATTTGTGGCGGTCTCTTCGAAAAAGGCGCTTTACTTTTATTATCCTTGCGCATTGCTCGAAGGAAGCGAATTTTTGAGTGGGACTGGGAAACAATGAGAAATCGATCGTTAATTATTACTGATGTGTTAGATTTCGATAGGGTCCCCTAATAAACATGGCGATTTGATGTTAGTGGCAAAATTTTTCGGCAGAAATGTCAACAGGACGGTAGATAATGTTATTGTTAAGAAAAAATTCAATTAAACAAATTTTCTATCCGAAAGAATCTCAAAAATTCGCTGCTTGAAATGAACACATTTTGGCAAACTTCAAACTGCGTAGACACAAAAACTATGACCTGATTTTTTGCACAGAACCATTTTATCAGGTTTATCGTCAATTTAGACAGGCTTTTTTGAGAGATTTTGGTTTTGAAGGGCATTTCTTATCCAAATTTTTATCTTCAAACTACCACGTTTCTATTTAAAAAAAAAAAACGCATTTTTGCAAGGGGTGGAGCTTGGGGACTCGAGATTTGGAATAGACGTAATGATGATTTGTAGTAGGCAAGCTGGAAGTATCTATGCTTACGAAGTGTATAATGGCAATAGAGTGATGACTGAAGTAAGTAAGCTTGCTAAATAAAATTGTCATTTTCATAAATCTCCCACTCGGTTGAGTCGAACCCAGTTGACCAATTTCAGGAATAATTTTTATTTAGGAAAGATTTTATTCAAGAAAAAAGTTGTAAAATTATGCTGAAGCATTCGGTATATGAATTTCAGAATATCATGATTTGTATTCAGCTGAAGAACTTGTATCCACAAAGCTATAATGATTTGCACTGATTTCAAAACTTTCCTCCGAAAATTACTCATTTTTCGACCATTTGCACTTTCTTGTTCTCTTCAGCTGGTCTTTGAGTTCAACAACAGACAGTCTGCTGGCAGAAATCGTCTTGGGTGATTTCCTCGTTGAGCAAAGAACAGCGCATCGCACAAAGCATTGCCTCGATTTCAAACGAATCGTCGATTGCGCAATTTCAAAAGAGAATAAGAGAAAGAAAACGCGTACATGAATTTTGAAAAGTATGCACTATGATCAACAAATTATGATTTATCTAGTCTTTTATCAATGCTCAATTGGATAAGAATAAGCAATATTTTGCGATAACTTGCGAATGATGGAGAGACGGAGTGACAGAGTGTGCAATAACAAAGAATTTTTTTTGTTGTAAATGACGAAGTGATTTTTTGCCAAGCAGTGCATTTTTATGAACAATAAAAGATACTCCTTTATTTAATGAAATCACTCTATAAATTGCAAAAAAGTCACTCTGCTACTCTGTTATTTATAAACTGTCACATTATTGAATTGAAAAAAAAAAATCTAGAACAAAGATAAAAGTAAATAAAAAATAAATTAAATCACTAATATTGCATTGCCATAAGCCTCGAAACACAAATTCGGTCATTGAAAGAAGCGATAAGGAAGTGTGGAATGCGCACATACGATTATGAGTGTGTCAAAGCCAAAGTCGTCAAGGAAAATGTATATTCCAAAGCTGTGAAGGAATGATTGGATGAGTCAGTCTAATGAGGCATAAAAAGGCATGAGCCAATCTGTTTATGAATGGTCGAAGCATGAGTAATCGCAATAACACACAGGTCGATGGGATGATGACTGGGCGAAACGATTTTGCAAGAGCGCTTCTTTGAAAGGATATGCGAAATTAAACTCAAACTGAAATTTCGATCGATAAAACCAACCAAAATGTATATTGTGAATGAATGAAAGTGGGAATTTATTTCCTAAACTCGTAACGAGCGCCAAATTGATAGCCCTTCTGCAGGCAAACTAAGACTCTTTATCGTATTCTACTAGCCCGAGATGTGCACAAATATTCAAATATTGGGCAGAGGGGTTTTCTTATTGCATAATAACAGATCATACTGCTTATCATCAGTGTCAGATATTTGTTAGTGTCACTGCATATCAGCACAAAACCTAGGTTATTATTTTTAAACCTTTGTTTGACCCAAACAGTAAATTAGTAAAGTGAAAGTGGAGGTATTCTAAAGTGAGATAATTATAAAAATTCTTCTTTTGATATGGCTCTCAATTGTTCCAACTTAATTTAAGTATCAATTTCTGTGCACGCTTATTCAATTTCGAGTTAAAATTCGGAATATTCATGGAGTGAAGTACACCTGAAATTGTGAGTTAGGAAAATTTCTAGAATCTAAGACAATATCGGATGAAAGTTCTCCACAAATTTTTATTCAGGTTATTTTTTTTTGTTGAAAATTTTGATATTGACTAATTCAAATATCATACATTGCTCGAAACAACTGTGTTTCTCTAACTAGAAATGAGTTTGGCTTGATTCGTCTAGGAATTAGGTAGACAAGATTTGAGAAATATCATTTTGCTGCATTCGATTTTTCGACTAAACCTTCAACTATTATCTAACTTCACATCAGATATATCTTTCGAGTTATATCAACCTCCATGCTCAATTCTTTCAATTTTGTAATCATTTGACCTCAAAGTGCAATTTTTCTGTGCTTTGGATGCTATGTAGCCCCGACTCCAAAACATCTTCGTTCGAGACGTTCTCAGATCGAATCTCATCACTGCGAATTGTGGGGCTACTCAAATGCGTCGGTATTTCTACTCGAATCTGCTTATCGAATTCTGATCAGAATGAGACGATGTTTATGCAGGAAGATCAAAGATTATTTGTTGTAAAGTGCAAGTTCCCATATTTGTTAGTTTCTTGACCAATGGGAGTCTCGGTTTCTCTTGCAACTCTCCAGCTGCAGTTTTTCCGTATTTCAGTCGGCCACATGTTTGACTCTACGGCAGCACTTTGTCTGTCTTGTTGTTTTTTCTTTCGATTTCAATCTCTCCTCTCATTTCACTCGTTTTCTCTTTCTCTTCTTCATTCGCATAAACATCCTTCCATCCATCCATCAATCAATCGATTCGACTCAATTCAGTACCGTTCCCAAGCAGTTTTTCTCCTCTTTGGCTTCTTTCTTCTCATTTTGTTTTCGTATTCCCCTGTTTCAAGTCACAAGACCTCATGATCTACCCCGATTTTCCTGCTCTGATCTCCTATCGATTTTTTCTGCAGCAACCTGATCAAAGTCAATTCTCATTTTGCACAAAAGAAGAGCATTATTTCCGTTCTTTCGTCATGCAGAATTGCAAATTTTCTTACATCATTTGATCTCGAATATGTATGGATGCATTATTCAGGTCATATCAGCCTGCTATTCTAACTGACATGAAGTAATGCAGGCTTTGAAAGATCGAGGCAATAGTCAACATTGATTTGTAAAAATTTCGGATTCATAATTTCGCCTACCCATTTTTACCGGTAAAAATCTAAAATTTTGGCCTGACTTCGCAAGGCATAAAAATCCGAAAAAATCACTACCTTCAAAGAACATCGCCTGATTATTTTCACTCGTATGAAGATTTTATTCCAACTACAAACTTCGCGGTTATTTTTGGGTTATCTACCATCTCGAAATCTCAAATCGACAGTTCAGACAGATCGAATAGATCGATTCTGCACCTTTCTGCCTTCTCTTTCGATGCTCTTTTTGTCTCGAATTGCATGGACTCGCGACAATGCATTACAGCGGGAATATTGAGCAAAAAATCTAGAAATATCGCTCGAAAATGAGAGAAAAGTGACACGAAAAGATAAAAGATAAGGTGGAATTTAAAACATATACATTGTGAATTTGTTCCTGCCTATTTCCTTTCTCTTTGAATTTCATCAAAATTCAATTCTGTACAATATGAAATTCTCATTTCGAAGAATTATTCCTGTCAAAATGAAAATTTTTGTGCAAAGTTCACGTGCTTTTCGAATTCGTTTGAGACGTAGATTATTTTAGTTTCGAATTTTCTGCAAATATTTTGCTATTTCTTTCTCGGTGGTTTTTGACAAAATATTTATGTTTATTCTACGCAGCGGAATACAATATGCGTCTGTTTTGCCTAAAAACTGAGATCTCCAACTGATATTAGACTGATTTTCGATCGTGAGGAAGGCTAACTTGTTCGTAGAGACCATCAAACCACGTCCCTTCCACTTGATCAAACATTTTTTCATCAAATCATAGACTTAATCGTCGCCTATAGCTTTTATCAAAATTACACAAATTCCATCACGAGAAAATTAGATATAAATCCGCATGAAATCCAAAGTAACCCAACGTTTTGAGAGAAGACGAGCAGAAAAGCGAGAAATAGCATGCGTTGCAACAAAGTCCTGCCCTTTTCACTGTTCGCAAATGCCTTTGATTTTTCCATTTTCGCGTTCTATTTTTTATTTACTATTATTTTATGTTAATTTTCTCGCCTTTATCCATCGAGAATCAACGAATGGTCTAATAAAGGTCCTCAAAAATAGGTCATTCATTCAATTTCGATAAATTGGTAAAATGGCTGGTGACCCCTGCTTTTTCGTCACATGAGAATCGCAGTCGGAATGAGAATGTTTGCTTATCTTTCCCTACCAATATCTAATCAAAGCATCCAAAGCATTGATAGGACTGTCCACGTGGTCTCTGATCGGTCGAAGACCGAAATCTCACCAATAATTTATTTTGATAAATTTGATTTTCCAGATAAATTTAGACTCGTATTCATTTGTGTAAATTTTCATTATCCCCACGTTGTTATTTTTATCACAAATCATTCAGCTTATTGCGTTTCTGAGATTTGGAGAAATCATATTTCTCAGGTTTGAAATATTTAAAGTACTGCATCCCAATATCATTTTGCTAACACACACGATTAGAACGCCAAAATTTTTCTCATTAGATATGGTCAAAGATCTATTGATTTTTATTCTTCTAGATCTCCCAACTTTCCCATACCCAATGATCTTCTATTATTGTTTACTGTTTTATGTTTAGAGAAATCGCGCAGCTTTCATTGTCTTTCGAATGGCAGCGGGGCACAGGCCGGTACGGTCAAATTTTATTCTATTCAATTTCAGTTCATTGATCAGAATGTTAGAAAATGACTGGAAAGAATAAAAAGATACCAAAATGCGAAAAATCGAGACAGACATTGCAGCTGCGTGAAGTTGAAGAGTCAATCAAAGAGATTCGAGCAAAAAAGTGCAGTCGAAATGAAATAACAAAAGCAAAATTCGAACGATTTATGCGAAAATCGAGGGAAATTTCAGACGTGCAAAAAGCGATTTTTCTCAGACCCATACTTTATGATGGTTCAGCTAGATTTGTTTAGTCTGGGTACAATCTGATTTATTCAATTTATGCTGAACTCCTTGGTACTGAATCGAAGTTCTAGTTCCGATCTACTCTTCATCGGACTCATCCTAGTTTTTTTTTTTAAATCGATTTGCAGAATATTGAAATCCACTGGGTTTGGGAATTATTCCAATTGAATTGCATAATTTCATAACAATTTAAAATCGAATTCTAACATATCTAGGTTTCCGCGAGAATCAAAAATTTTGCTTCAATGCCGACTTCGTAATAATTTAGATTTAAAACTTTTAAAATATAACTGGTTTTTGTTCCTTCATAATCGATCTCTACTAGATTTTACAAATTTCCATTATTTTTTTCTGAAAAAGTGCAAAACATGCGCGCAGTTGAGTCAACACATGGTTTTGCTCTCAGCATCTCGTTCATGCCATTAGCACATAAAAAGGCGAACCACATAGAGAACTTGTACTTGAGATGTCATAATTTAAAATTGACAAAATCATTACGAATAGTTTTTGAATAAGTAAAGAAAAATCATCGATCTACGCTTTCTAAACAGACATTTCCTTGATCTATTCTAGACCGTTCTTCAGATCTCCAACAGCAACTTGGAAACCATTGAGAAATAGCGTGGGAAAAGAAAGTCTACCGTCCCATACCCCACCCTAACCATATACTATTTCGCCTATGTTTTGCGTCGCGTGGTCTCGCGATTTCCAAATAGCCTCTCCAATACCATCAATTCCCTCTGCCTCCTAGTTCTGTCAATTTGCCATTTTTCTGATCTTCCGTTTTTCTGTTGCATCTCCCTTTATTCCGATTCCTTTTCTCTTTTCAATGCATAATCCCATTCTGCATCTCATTCCCTCTCCAAACCACATTATCTGTCATCGCATATTCGTATCATTGAAATGGACAATTTAAATATTGCACAGATCGATATAAAACTCTTTTGTAAGTGCGAATTGTCCGGTATTTTCTCTATGATGAACAACCCTCTGCATTCCCCGGAATTCGATTTCTAGTTTAGATCTCTTCATCAAAAATCATCGATGATCCAAAATTGAATTCTCCTGAGTCTTTGCAATTTGGATGACGCAAGAATTCTAATGAAATTAACTTGGAATATCTAATGATGCAATTATAAGTTTCTTCATATTCTCTCCTATCAGACAACGAAAAAATTATCCATGATCACATTTTGTCGAATTTCAATTTGAGCTTTGATTACACTTTCTATCTTCCATTAAAAACACCCCACAAATACACTTCATAGTTAGAGGCGCACAAATGGTTTTGCAAAATTCCTAATTTTCCATTCCAAATAATAAAATTCGGTGTAACTGAGACGTTCGTAAGGAAAAAAATGAAATAAAAATAATTCCTGACCGAGTGAATTAGCCAAAACCGATCAGCTAACGTACAACATTTTTTACTTCTACAACGGTAATTATTTTGAATGTGCACGCACTTCCTAATAGAATTTTTTATTAAACTTTATTTCTATTAATGGTTCGTCGAATCTGATAATGACTTTTCGTGATCCTCCATCTTAAAGGGTACTTGCTTCTCAATTTTGGAGTTTCAAATGACCATTTTTTGAACGAAAGCGAAACATAAAAGGAAACAAAGTGACGGAGTTTGCGGTTCCTATTCATAATGGCTTTTCAATCTTTTGTAAATTCGATTTTGATCATCGTGTTACAGAAAGACGCCCTTCTAGAAATATTGTTTGAATTTCAGATGTTGAGTCGTCTCAAATGCTGGAATGTTCCACTAGAAAGATGTGTAACTTCACTAGCACATGGGGAAGTCTGCTCAAGTCAATCATCAGTCATTTCGAGCAGTTGCAAAGTCAGGGGCTATTCCACAACCACGACTGTCGAGAAGGCACAGGCAGCCACTGCCAGATCCACCATCGAGAGGATTAGAGAAAGGATACGAGAAGTTAGTTTACTATGAACCTTAGATCATTAGAAATCTCGTAATATGCAAACGTATAATACTTTGATAAAGTATTAGAGTTATGCCACGACGTGTTCAAAATACCGTATTCTCTCTAATTGAAGGGTACCTCCCAAATGCCAGAACTATCCATTACCCAACTCAGATCATCTCAGGAAGTGTTTTATAGTTTTATTCGCAGTTTTTACAGTGGCTTTAGTTTGATTTGAAGTGATTACGATCATTAAATGCTGAATTATAAGACGGTTTTAAAAATTGCAATGTTTCGAAAATTAGGGGATTGTAAAATAAAAGGGTATGTCCTTCAATTAGAAGGAATACGATAACCTAAAAGTTTAGGATAGGAAATTAAAATCCCGTATCTTCGCAAAAATAGCAATAATAGAATTTTAGGGCTAAACATTTTGATGAACAATTTGCAGATAGAACAGCAAAAGGGCACTCCACCTGGACTGATCACATCTGCTAGAAGGAATGAATCACTGGATGAAGTGAAGAAGCGGTTGCTACCAGAAAATGCATTCAGAGACACCTTCGGTCGAGTTCACACTTACTTGCGGATATCCTTGACGGAGCGATGCAATCTACGATGTTAGTCAGGAATGAATGAGAAAACATCACAACAAATTTCAGGCCTATACTGTATGCCAGAAGAAGGGGTCCAACTCAGTCCGAAAGGAAATCTGCTCACGACGGAAGAAGTCATCCGATTGACCAGGCTATTCGCAAGCCATGGAGTCAACAAAGTCAGGTTGACCGGGGGTGAACCGACTCTCAGGAAAGATCTCGTTGATATCGTTCGTGAGTATAGAATTCATATCATCAGAAAGATCGAGAAACATTCATATCATTGGCAAACGCTGATCTTCGCCTCTTCAGTTATCTTCTTTTAGTAAAAACTATTGTAGATCGAATTTAAAACCATCGATAAAATCGAGAAAACAATCTCGATATTTTAGATCAGATTTCAAACATCGACGGGATCGAAGACATTGGGCTGACCACAAATGGACTGATGCTGAGCAAGCATGTCATGGCTCTGAGGGAAGCTGGGCTCACAAAGGTAGAATTTCGAGAGAAATGATCAATCTAACGGGAACATTTTCAGGTGAATGTCAGTCTGGATACGCTACGACAAGATCGATACATCGAGATGTGCAGAAGGAACGGGCTCGGGAAAGTTCTCGAATCAATCAAAGCAACCGAAAGCCTGTATCCTTATGTCAAGGTTCAGAATTTCCGAAACTCAATGAAATAATTCAATTTTTTCAGATAAACGTGGTCGTAATGCGTGGGAAAAATGATGACGAAATAATGGATTTCGTGAGAATGACACAGGCCAGGGTAGGCATAGAGAATTCAATGAAATCCTGATTTTTTGGACAATGGAATGAAATAAATGTCCATCTTTTCATTCCTTATTAAAAAATTCGGACACGATTTGGGTTTATTGCAGTATTCGACGAAATACTTTAGGAAAATATTTCTCAACTCAGTCTTCTAAAAAATAACCTCGACAATTCCAAATTCCTATGCATTATGAAGCAGTTCGCTATTTTCAGCGAATAGATGTTCGATTTATCGAGTTCATGCCTTTCGGAGGGAATCACTTCAATCAGGGCCATTTCGTCAGCTATGGAGAAGTTATGCAACGAATCAAAGATGAATTTGGAGAGGAGAACGTTTGCAAACTGACAGAGCTGCCCAATGATACGGCGAAGGTTGAGAAGTTCACCATAGTTTTTGTTGAAAAACTGAATTTCAGTCCTACAAAATCCGTGGTTTCACAGGTCAATTTGGATTCATTTCTTCAATGAGCGATCATTTCTGCTTCACATGCAATCGATTGCGAATTACCGCCGATGGCAACTTGAAGGCTAGTAGTATTGAGGAGTAAGTGAAAGAAAGTCAAACTGCAGGTCTGTCTGCACGGCAATGCAGAAGTGAACCTGCGAGATCTGATGCGATTGGATGAGAGTGACGAGAAACTGTCGGAAGTCATTCAATCTGCTGTCACGAGGAAGAAAGCCAAGCACGCAGGTAGATGACCGTTTTGACACTTGAATATTCAAATCGGTTTCAAATTCATCATAATTTTCGCCAAACTTTGTAATTTTCTAAAAAAAATTAGCAAATTTTCAATTTATTTTTCCGAAAATAATGGAAAAAGATGCCACATTTTCATAAATTCGTCAGTCAGTCAGTCAAAGAAGGCAGCGAAAAATTGCCTAAAATAATTGAGAATATATTGAATGCAGGTTATAGGCATGGAGAATTTGAAGAACCTCCCAAATCGACCGATGATTCTGATCGGAGGATAATAACTGATGATTCAGACAAGCGATCATTCTATTCACAAAGTAGGAGCGAATATTTTTACGTTTTTTTTTTAATCATCCACGCGTTTTCAGGTCAATTGCCCTTAGCCACGGTGTCATTTTGCCCTACTCTTTCCCTGAGTTCGATTCCTTCACCTTCTATTTCCACTCCTCTTCACCTGTTTTCACCAAATCACCTTGTCAAGTCACTTGCAACTTCTCGTAGATTCTTCTCTAGCGATTCTAATGGTACTTGCAAATTATTGTAAAACCGAAAAAAGCAAATCCTTTCAGATAATAAGTCCTTGTTAACTCATACTACATCAGCTGGTACCGCTAAACAGGTATTATTTGGCCCTTAATCTAGGAGGTGCAAAGCTTTGTACTTATTTTTATAGTTAGAAAAAATGGAGAAAATTAAAGCGAATCAGAAAGACTAGCCTAAAATGATTCTTTCTCTCCCTATTTTCAATCTCCCAGATTTCGGACTCTTCAACAAGAAGGGCTGAATAATAGAAATTCCATATTTGCGAAAATGAGAATCTAAAAACCCTAAAATTTTAAGTTGCACTGATTGAATATTACCAAATTCGTTATCTTTATTTCAAGAGAGATTCTTGTAGGTCGATGTCTCAAATAAGCAACCGACTGTCAGAGAGGCTGTTGCCGAAGGAAAAATTAAGCTGACTGCCGAAATCTGCAGACAAATCAAGATGAATTCATTGAAGAAGGGGGATGTTTTGAATGTTGCTAGAGTTAGTAAAACATTGACGAAAATAAAACAAATAAAAACATTCACTTCAGATCGCTAGTGTTATGGCTGCAAAGCAGACCTCAAACTTAATTCCCCTCTGCCACAATATTTTCATTTCGCAAGTTCACACTGAATTCTATCTCGATGAGGTTGGTGAAAATAAACGAAAACGAAAACAAACTCGATGATCTTCGATTTTAGGATGTAAATTGTTTGCTGATTCGTTCTTTCGCAAAGACCTTCGGTACCACAGGAATCGAGCTTGAAGCTCTGACTGCAGTTTCGGTGAGCATAACTTTATTTGGAAAAGTGAAATTTTGTTCCATTTTTCATAAACCATTTGAAAAATGAGCTTCTTATCATTCAACTTTCTTTAATTTCAAACAGCGGAATTTGTAGGGAAAACCCCTTTCAGGTAGCAGCTCTGACAGTGTACGACATGTGCAAAGCGGTATCTTCTGAGATGGAGATTTGTGACATTAAATTAGTCAGGAAAACCGGTGGAAAGAAAAATTATTTAGCTAAAGATCGATTTTCCGATGATATTCCATTTTTGTAAGAAATAATTTATTCATTATCGTTAATTTATCAGAAAACTAATCTGCAAAAGAAGTTGGGTATCGATGAATTGACGAATCCTATTATTTTTGTCGATGATTGTTTTATCTTTATTTTTATTTTGAATCGAGTAACATTTTATCCTATTGACTATAAAAAATCATTTCGATTCGAAATTCGTTGTTCTACAAATTTCATTGTGATTTGGATGAGTAACATATGATGCAAATTCTCGAATCCATAATGTTATATTTCGATTTCTTCTGTTGAGTTCTGTTATTTCCTCGTGTTGCTGAGTGAATACTTACTATGCTATTTGCGTGTTGTGTGATTTTTCGAAGTGTGCAAACTCATATTATTCGATGTTGTTTTGTTACTTATCGTCTATCTATGCGTATCACTTTATAAATTAGATAACAGGTCACTTTTAATTGCGTATTTGCGGGAATTTGTGATTTTGTTATTTTCGATCATTATCATCTGAAATTATTACGATGTTTCGCGTTTCCATATTGCTGCAAACAATATTCTTTGATTATCATATTTGGATTCTTATTGGTATGGTGCGAGATATCTTCCTTTTCGTGTTGTTATTTTATTACCTATTTCATATCATTTGACAGTCTGATGAATAGCGGATTTGTATGCTAATTGTTATTCAGATTTTTTTCGGATATTCTTCTTGCTTAGAAATTTTATAACTTGATTAGGAATATTTTAATGTTAGAATAGAACATTCGCGATCCGATCGTGATGTGTACAACAACCGTGCTTACTACTAGGCACAAACATTTTCCTTACACATTCTTTTGCTGATGATTCCTTCGTATTTTTTGTTTTGAATTACAAAACTTGTCCCAAGGGCATATGAATTTTCGAGTAAATTTTGAGAGGAAAATGTTAATCTCTTTCAATTTTATTCATAAATCGAATTTTGGAATGAATTGATTTGAAAATGGAGAATTCCAATAAAATGTAAAACAAACATATGGATTGAGGTCTAAATGAGCGAGTGATAAGAATGAATGAATATCGATTGAAGCCATGAAGAGAGATGAAACTTTTCACCGGAAACCTCAAACACAAGAAAAGGTTTTGACAGTATTAGGGTATTATCATCTCCAGTTATCAAATCCATAAATTTCAGTAATGCAGCTAGAAAATCCTCTTTACACAGCTCAACCTGGATCAGTAAGTTGTGAAAAATAGTTTCTTTGCATGTAAAATTGGAAAAACCAGGTTCATTTTATCGCACAACATCCAGCATTTTCATATTTGCCCAATAACTCTCATCTTTTGAATCGATCCTCGATTCCAGGAGAATTACAATATTTGGCAGTGGTTGATAAATGTCTGATCACACAAGTTAGTGCCAAAATAATTCGATGAATATTTTTGAAGAACATTATTTTAGAATATCGATTATGTCGAAAGTTTTATACCATATGAAATTGAAAATACGTATTCTGTTAGTGATTCGATGGGGGTTCAAGTGAACTTTTCCTAACTTATGCAATTGCACTTTACAATTTTCAGCTATTCACAGTCCAAGAAAAATCGGCCTGTTTGCAACGACAATTCTGTAGACATCGAAGAGAATTCGACATGTACATCGTGAATCCGAATGGTCAAGTTAGTTTTTCATTCGGAATAAATTAATTTGCTGATCTTAGGTAATTCTCAAATTTGAGAAAAGATTTAGATTTTTCCTTTTTGGAAGCAAGTATAACATATTTACAGGAACTGATGTGCAGGCAAATTTTCTATTTACGACTTCCCAAATTCCTGATGATAATTTAGCTTGGAAGTATGAAAACAACTTCGCTCTTCTGTTTCTTGACGAATGGATTCAAAATATACACGACTCGTAACAAATCTGAGGATGATTCGAGTGAATCGTCCAATAGCTGCTTCTTCCAATCTCTATTTTCGTCTAATAATGAATCTGATTCAAATCCTCAACCGAGAAATCCCGACCTTATACTTGAAATTCCTATTTGCATTAAACAAGGCCAACAGAATTTTGACGTAATCATTCTTTTAAATTCGTACAAAACTAGTCACTTTCAGATAATCGATCCAACGACTGGTGTAGCCATTGGCAATATAGTTAAATACTATGGAGGTTTTTGCAAAGAAGTCTGCACCGTAGCTGATACATTCGAAATCAATTGTATGAAATTTCAAAATCATCGAGAAAAACACGCAAATATTTTAGTTTCTCCGAATTTGGCACTTCAGTTGAAGCTGCTCGTAATTAGCGCGGCCTTGCTACTGGTAAATTTCATGAATTTTCTTTCAATCGCTTATAAACATTTTAGGATATCAAATTTTATGAGTCCAAAATTTGTAAATCAAGATAAGTAATTCGAAATAAATATTTAATTAAATTGTCTATTGTCTTGTTAAGGAGAAAATTCCGTAGCCGGAAAATGTCGCTTTCCCGAGCCATTTTGTTGAGCAATTGGCAAAGAGATAGTGTATTATTAATTTCTTATGATAGTGAAGCCATGATAATTAAAAAATTATAAAAAAAAAAAAAAATTTCGAAATGGTCAATTTGTAACCGGCAATGCAATCTTTACAACAAAAGTGCACACTGCTCTTCCTTCATCGGAAATTTAGTCGCCCATTTTAACGCATAGGGCAGTTTTCAAACTTTCTTCTTTATGCTATTTGACACTGCTATGATAGCCAATAATCCTACCAAAAGTCTGGTGATAAAATTGATAATACCAGGAGTTGTGCAATACACCAATGCAAGTTTTGCACGGGTTGGGGAATTTTCTCAAAACAAGACAATACTTGTAACAAATCATGTTTCTGCAGCTGTAAAATATTTCATTCATATTCTGATCATTTATTTGTGTCACAAATGTTCATCTCCATCGAATTCATAGTCACAATGCACGAATGCTCGTTCCACATATGGAAGTCTTTCCAATTTAGTCTGAATTTTGGGATTTAATTTGCGTAAATTCCTTCTAATTATTTAACCTGCAAGGATTCTGAAATGTCGTGTGCGTCTTTGAGTGGCAATTCCTTGTCCAGAACAATGTGCAATTCGACGAGGAAGTTAGCTCCCAAATGATAGACGTAAATCATGTCCAGATTATGGATTCTCTCGTCGTGAGTTATCGATACCTGTAAATTATATCTTCATCATCAAATAACTAAACTTATCACTACATTTATGATCCTGTGGATGAAGTCAGGACTTGCAGATTTTCCTATGAGCATGGGAACCTGTTCGCGAATCTGCTGAAGCCAAGTGAAGATTACGAAACCGCTGAAAGTCATTCAAAAAGTAAGATAGTCCCTCAATAAATGAACCGAACCTGACCAAGAACGCACCGATCGGATCGCTATATTTCCACCAGCGATGTCCAATGTAAGCGCCTGCCAAAGCAACCAAATTTGTTACACAATCATTCCTCTGGTCGATTGCCAACACTTGACATGCTTGAGATTTACGGACTCGGCAAATCAGATAGAGAACTGAAATTCAAGTTGGAACAATCGCAACTTATCATTAAAATTGACCTAGTTTTATTCCAAAATTGATGCACAGAATGACGAGAGTCTCAATATCGACAACCGGATGAAGGTCTCCAGAGATGCAACCAGAGATTGCCTCTTCGTAGACTATAAGATTGGCGAAGATCATTACCATTCCGAACACAATCGTCGCAAGGGGCTCAAGTCTGAGGTTCAATAAACCGAATACTAAATAATTGCAGATTGGTACCTGTTCAATCCTACTGGGTAATGATGTTTGTTATGATTTTCGATAGCTCTGCAAGTGAAGTACAGCACCATTCCTGCTAGAATATCCATGCCACTGTCAACTACTGAAGCGATGACTGACAACGAGTGTGACAGAATCGCAGCGGCGATTTTTCCGATGATCAAAACAACGTTGATGCAGAGCACAATGGAAGCTATTCGTGTATCCCATTTCTAAATCCAGTAAAACATTATTTGATCAAAATTAGAATTATCGTAAAAAATTGCTTAGCTTTTAAACAACTTTAAGGAATTGTTCAGGAAAAAACGAACGCAAAAAGAATTTCGGAATGCAACATTTTTCCTAAACATATGGACAAATATAAGCAAAGAAAATTACAGTAAGTGCGGAATAAAAAAACAATTCCTGCCTTGACATTCTGTTCGCCTTCATGATCTCGAGCCTCCATCTCAACTTTGAGCATCTCTTCATCAGCTTTCCAACTGTCAACCAGATCCTGTTGCCTTGCGTAGAATTTCTTCAATCTCATCTCTCGTTTCTTCCCTTCCCACATTTGAAGTAACGAAGAAAACTGCATCTCGTAAATTTGTTACCTAGATGAAGCAACATTTCCGGTAAACTCAAATAAGTTTCGAAATAAGCATGCACAGAACGTGATATTTGTAAAATTTCGGATGAAAGAATCAAATCAATGAAAAGAAAATGTTCTCACTGAGTGATCTTTCTGCTTCTCATTTTTTTAAATTTTGTCAGCGCTCATTATCAACGATTACTTCCTTTCCGCTTCGTGGTTATCATGAACCGATTGCAAAATTTTCCTGGAGGTTTGAGAATAGAAGTTAAAAGCTGCTTGTCATAGAATTAAATTTATCACCTTTTCGGCGACATTAATTGTTCATTCTTTTCCTTAAATTTATCAAAATAATTAGAGATCTTTGACTCGGTTTCTATAATTCAATTACTTATTTCATTCTTTGCACAACAGATAATTGTACTATCACAGGTCAGTGATCCTCAACTAGGATGAACCAATTCAATTATAGTCTCACATCATCAAATTTTACGAGGTGCAAAATTTATTTGAGCTATTCTTGTTGAGAATTCTCAGATAAGAATCTAATCGAACAATGTGTTGATTCAAAGAACATAATCAATCAAATTGAAGAACATGTTTTGGCAAGAACCGATGATAAAATCTCTGCAGAGACAACGTTTGATCTTGGCCTTCAGTCTGCGCAACTCTAGAGAAATCAGACGGCATCGAAGAGCAACGAGGAGAGGTCGGTTTTCATATATTTATTTTTATTATTGCTTGTGAGGAGGTAGATACTGCAGATATTTTACAACTCTCCTCTCCTAGTCTCAACCCCTATGAAACAATGTGCTCTGAAGGGACAGAAGAGATGACAAAGAAAAGAGTGGGTAGAAAGAAAGACGGGGGACGCGTGCAAAAACGAGTTGTAAAAAGTATGAAGTACTCTAGAAAATTTTACGGTGCTTTTACGGCACTTCTGAAACGTCTTTTTGGCGAAAACGCTTTTACGGTGTTTTCCAATCTGTCACAAAAACGTTTCCAAAGCGCTGTAAAGGCACGCAAAATTTTCTCCTATAAATTTTGAATTGACTTTGATTTTCTACGGTTTGGGACAGTTCATGATATTTGATGTGTTCGTTCATTTACTTTATTAACTAAAATAATCTAAATCAAAATCGAAAAAAAACTACTGTGGTGCGATGAGTTTCTTTTTTATGACTACAATTTTATAGATATTATTCAATCATGAATGAACGAATGGCATACAATGAATGTTATGAATTATTTCAAACTTTCGTGTATTATTCTGCTATTGAAATAATAATTGGAATCGTCATTTATGATTTCTTTAGATGGGTCCCTTTGAAGATGTTGAGAAACTTCTAATCGGTTACCTGAAGATCGATTCGACGACAGGCAAGGAGAAAGAGTTCGCAGACCGTGTTGCTGCTGATTTGGAACATGCTGGATGGCACGTGCAGAGACAGCCGCTGGACAACAACCCCGACAGATTCAATGTTCTCGCTACCACCAAGCCCAATGCTTGTGAGAATTTCGTCTTATTTCCCTGAAAACTTGTAGTTTTAGCCCCTCGTCTCATTCTGAACACTCATTTTGACACAGTTCCCCCCTTCATTGGCCCTACCGAGAAGGAAGATTCGATTTGGGGAAGAGGAACGAATGACGCGAAAGGTAACTGAAGATTAAGAGACTGACAGCCAAAAGTTCGAGACAATTATGAGTGAGAATATAGCGGGGCATGTCCATTTATCGCGAGCCAAACCAAATAAAACTTGGCAGGAATTCACAAACTAGTTGGAAGAATATGCATGCAAAATTCCATTCAAATTGGCCCACGATAACTGATAATATCAGAGTGCATTCATAGTCATAATTGTTCCAAGCTTTCGGTCGCCACTGTAACTTCTTCAACAAGAATAATTCAGGTCAGATGGTCGTGATGATGGCAGCAGCTGATCGACTGCGCAGAGAGGATCCAAGTTTGGCAGATCAAATTGGACTGCTTTTTGTCGTTGGAGAGGAGGTCGATCATGTTGGAATGACGGTTTGGAATTTTCGAGGCGAAGGAAACTAAACCAAGTTCATTGTAGAAGGCGAATGAATTCAACGTTTCTCCAGAATATCTAATTGTTGGAGAACCAACTGAAATGAAATTTGCATCCATTCAGAAAGGAGCTATGAAGGCAAGATAACCGATAAATCTAGTAGGTCGTTCCGTCCTTTCAGGTCAAACTGAAGGCACGAGGAGTAGCGGGTCATTCCGGTTATCTCACTTCGGGATATTCGGCCGTTCACATCCTTGTCAATGTCCTGAAGGATGTTCTCGACTACAAGTGGCCTGAGAGTCACAAAACGGGTTAGAAAAAAACAGAATCTTCCAAACTCAATCTTTAACTTTCGAATTCAACTTTAACTGTCGCGAATTTCAATCTGGAATAGAAGTTCATTTGAAACTATACTTTTTACAATTGGCAACCGTCAACGAATTTCCAAAAAATGCCTACAACTTTAGGAGCAACGACCGTGAACATCGGCAAGATCGAAGGCGGACAAGCGCTGAATGCTTGGGCCGAGTATGCTGAGGCAGGATTGTTCTTCAGAGTCACTACTTCCATCGCTGACATCACGCAGAAGCTCGAGGCTATCGTCAAGGGTAAGATAGATATAAATTAATTCATGTTACTGATCAGCATACTCATTGAAGAAAGAGTCGAAGTAGACGTCTGGAACTTCAACGAGCCAGTGCTCTTGGACGAGCCTCCGATCAAGACCGAGATGGATCCTGTCTCGTTCAACACTGACCTGCCATTCTGGCATGGACTTGAAAAACTCAAGGGTAGAAAAGATTGCATCTATATAAACGTAATTCCCATTTCGACTCAGGAAGATATCTATTCGGTTGTGGCTCGATCAAAAACGCCCACTCGAAAGACGAGCACATGCCCAGAAACGAGCTCAAGGAATGTCCAAACGTGCTCATCAAACTGATGAAAGAACTTCTCAAATAAGAGATCAGTATAACGATAAAGTGTTGTAAATGATTAGTAGTGCTTTATATCTTCGAATAAACGTTCACATAGTAAATTTCGATATACAAATAACAGTCTTCAATCAAATAGTGAAACAACTATGCTATTGAATAATGAGATTCATCATGAGTGCATTGAGCGAATGGGGGAAGAACACTGTTCTCAGGACTTTGAATGGCTTGATAAAATACAGATTTTGGTTCAAGAGAATGACTAAAAAGTTGTACCAATGTGTCATAAAATAGTTGTAGAGAAATTCAGGAAAGCCGTTGAAAAGGGAATATTTCTAACCGTTAGACTCATCGGTACAGTCTAAAATCCACAGAAATTTCGAAAAATGTCATGAATTGCAGTGAAATGTTTCAATAATCATATCATCATCAAAAAATCGACTAAATTTGTACCAAATTCTCAAACAACCGTCTCACAATTATGCTCCAGGACAGGGGACGGATAGTTAGGCAAAGATGTTGCTAATCTAAAAGCATAACTTATCGATTGTTAGAGGCAGTAAAAATGAAAATGACAGTTCATTTTATCATCTAGTTAACGGAAGCATTAGCGAAGCGGAAAATTGTTATGTCAAATATTTTACTCACCATCACAGGAACGAGCAAGGGTTTGTCTTTTATCTTTGAATTTCTGAATTTCTTTGACCTTTGGGGGTTTTTTAAGATCTTTGTCTTTATTTTTGTAATTTCCAAATTGTGAAGCCTTTGCTCGTCCCTGGTTCATCATATCGATAAAGTTGAATTATCGAAGTTCGATATCTTCCGTTAATCTGACGATCAGACATTCACAGAACATAGTTATACCTCGGCAAGGAATGCGCCTTTTCTGAGTTTTCTTCAATTATAGGCTGCCCATTTTGATTCTTCTCATCAGACAGCCTTCGGATCACTTTGGCCTTCATCGATTTCGGATCATAATCAATTGTCGCTAGTTGAACGTGGCTGTTATGACTGTCGCCACAGAAAGCAGAGTCCCAAGAACCATGATCGAGTCCGGAGCTGTTTGAACGACTAAAATAGTCTCTTCAATTGAAACTGTCTCGACTAACCTTTGCGAATTTTCATCGCCTCCATTTGCAGGGTATCTGAATCGAGTGGCTAACGATTGACCCACATTCATGTAGTTGTGCTGCTGAGAGCTTGTTGAAGGAGTATCACGAGCGGAATCATCATTCTCCCCTAAAAGTGAGCATCAAAGGTTGGAAAAGCAAAAAAAACAAACTCGACGAACCTAAAAACTGAACTTTGCTAATGGAAGGGCTGATGCTCTTGTTAGAAATGTGCCAAGCAGGCGATCCAATTGCAGAATCGACTGAATTCGAGGTAATGTTCAGTTTGCCAGGTGCTTGATTTACACAAGTTGTGCTCGATGGGTCTGGAATGAGAATCTCACTAGTTTCTGTCAATCATGAGTTGGGATTATGCGAAAATGTTCAATTCTTCCTTCGATAATTTGGGCAAGCATTTTTCATTTTGTTTCAGTTTCGAAAGATTTTAAAGTTCACTACCGTTCAGCAACCTCTGTAAACGACGCAATGACGGAATGTCGTAACGGGAAATGACGAAACGCTTTTTAGTATTTGACAAAACGCAAAAATGACTGAATGCAATAGAATTGGACAGGATTTATGCCGAAAAAGGAAGCATTTCGTCAAATACTAAAAAGCGCTTCGTAATTTCGCATTACACCGTTCCGTTATTACGCCATTTACAAACTACCCTGTTGGTCAAATGTATCTGCAAGAATTTCAGTGCAGAGAAGGAAAACCGTATCAAATTCCCCACCAGTTTGTTGTCTGGATATTTTCCAATTGCTATTTAGTCGAGACGGCGAAGGTCGGACGTCATTATAGTAATGAGTAACTGGAGCAGTCGAGGTTTCTTGTGGCGTGCTTGGCTCCTTCACTTCGACTGAACCCAAGAAATCCAAATCCCCATCGTCATCCACGTCATCGCAGATCGAATGCTGGGGCTAAACAAGTTCCTCTTTACTTGCGAGAAATTCAAAAGTGTACTTCGGATGGCAAATTGACAGGAGCCGAAAGCGGCCGCGTCTTCTTTCTTCTCGATAGACTTCCCGAGGAAGAAGTGGGTGCTGGGGAAGAAGATGGACCCATGTTGTCAGAGTCCGTTCCAGGAGGAGGGTTATTATTGTTCTAAGGGTTTTATTTAAACATATATGTAGCTTTGCAAGCGTATACATTTCCTTGATCCTCTTGATCATCAGACTGGTTGAGCATCCAGTCCAAATAATAGACGATCGTCTCGAAACTGGGTCGTGTCTCCCGTTTCTCCTGCCAGCAGGCGATCATCAAATTGTACACCTCTTCGGGACAATTGTGAGGTGCTTCCATTCTGAAATCTCTTCGTCATTCGCTTCAATAGCTTTCAGTTTCCTAACCTGTAGCCATCTTTCAGGCATGAATACAACTGGGGCATGGCAATTGTTGGATACGGCGTGCCTCCCAACGTCATTATCTCCCAAAGTAAAATGCCGAACGACCATCTAAAGTCCATAATCAAGAAAGATCGCAAGATATTCCCTACATGTCACTTTCGATGGTGTAAACATGAGAGTCTAGAGCTTCCAACGCCATCCACTTGATGGGCAGACGACCATTGCCTTTCTTTCTGAAAATCCAAGCATATAGTGAGGGTCTTCCAGTAGGTTCATCTACCTGTAATAATCGTTACAGTGCACGTCTCTGGAAAGTCCGAAATCCGAGATTTTTAAAACGAACTGATCACCGACAAGCACATTTCTAGCTGCCAAATCACTGAAATCGCACCTTCAGATAGCTTATTGCTGCAATGAAAATATACCGATGAATAATTTTTCTTGACGCCATGTATCCCATTCCTTTCGCTACTTGGCTAGCAAACTCGACGAGATGACGTTGAGTGAGATTTGGAATGAGGACCTGAAGCTACCGATTAAGATTAGTCACAAACAACACAAGTAGCGGTCAAAGGCATGGAGCCAACACATGATTTTTAGATTCATGGCAAGTGGTGCACCAATTCGGCTGGAATTTTATACACATATTGGGGCGAGCAAGTCAGAATGGTCTGCCAAGGTTTAGCTCAATTTGATTCCATTTATGGGGATTTTAGAATTTTGAAAATTTTCGATCATATGAGAAAGTTGAAAATTTATAATTCTTCAAAAGTTCCTATGACCCGGGCAATTAGACTACAGAGCTAATTGATGGCGCGTTTTAACGCGACCGTATTACTGATAGTTATTACGTGGAAATTATTTTTCAGAAAAATCCATATGCAATGAGTCCAAAAATCATGTTTGGTTCCATACTTTTGACCGCCACTGTATTTTCAACCTGTTCTTCACTTCTTGCACCAGCTCTTCTAGGCTCCAAATAATCTCCTTTGTCATTCTCATTGTTCCGAACATCTCGTTTCTCCTCCTTTGGCCTATGCGCTCGAAGAAAATCGCTATAACAAATAGCAAATTTGTAAAAAAATATTTGTTATTGCCAATCTACCGTAAATTGCCGTGTTTGCATAGTTCAAGGACGACGTAGAGTGGCCCTGAGCCAGTGCAGCATCCAATTAGTCGAAGCAAATTTTCATGTCGTCCGATCACCTTGAACGTTTCCATTTCACTGACCAGGTCGATAAGTTCTTTCTCATGAGCGGACGCTTTCAACTTCTTCACAGCTACCGGGAATTTCTGGAAATTTCCTTTATTGCAAATGAAGATAGCAATTATGCACCTCAACATCGTCCTCAGCCTTGATTTCAGCCTTATCTGGCTTTAACATTGCTTTCCAGACTTCGCCGAAGGCACCTTCGCCAAGAATTGAGACAAGTTCCAATCTAGAATCGATCGACTCCTTAGCACATTCAGCTCAATTCTACCTAGATCTGTCGATTTCCCATTGTGGGTCTGGATCAACTTCGTATTCTGACAGTAGCGTCGTCACTTCTGAACTGTGGCGCATTCTTCTTTGGCGAGCACCCGTCACAGCTTGCTCAACTATCTAAATTTAGGCAATGAATTAAATAAAAGGGATAGCTTTTCAAACCTGAATCTGATAGGTTGAAGGCAGATCTGACCAAATTTCTGATTCATCCGGATGCTTCTTATGAGTGACAATGACTTTCTTCTTCTTTGGCATCAGACCCATTCTGTCGTCCATGTCCTTCTCTTTAGATCGAAGCACCTTCACACAGATCAGATACATTATTGCTGCCATTGTGATAAGAACAGAGAAGAAGATGATCATAAGCAGGCCGACTGAAACAACACATATGGAAATATGATGAAGAACAACGAAAATATGAATGTCCTACGACGTTTTTTTCCCAAAATTATGATATGAGCTTCTTTTCAAATGATGAAAAATTCTATTAAAAAAACTTTCGTGATTTGATAGATCTATATCTCATTTTGAAAGAATACGTGTCCTCAAACCTTTATTTGCAAATGTCGGCAATAATTTATTGAAATGGCAACTTACTAATACTTCCGACAGAATATTCAGGCTCTCCATCTCCAGTCGGAATCTCGATCGTATTGAAAGCATTCACAATCAATGTTGCATTTGCCATTGTCTAATAAAATCATTGAATGAGTTGATGAATCATAAAGTTCTCTAAATACAGTTCCAAGCGAATTTCCAGTGATGCATCCATACAGTCCTTGATCATCTAAAGTCACATTGAGTATCTTCAGAGTTGACTGATCGCCTCGGTGAGTGATACGAGCTTTCTGAAATATCACATCTTGAAGAATGAATTCAAAAGAATTAAGTGCATATTCTATATCTAGTGTTGTACACAGGCCAAGTGCAGGTATGGGTAGGGCTCCCAAGCTGATATGCCGAATGGATGTTTATAAAAAAAAATTTGTACGGAAATGTCACCAAGGATGTAAATAAGATTTTTGCGAAGAAAACAAATTAAATTAAAAATTTCCTAGGCTGAATGAATCGCAAAACCCACTGCTTGAAATGAACACATTCTGGCAAACTCCAAACTGCGTGGACGCAAAACTATGCGCTTATTTTGGCACACAGCCATTTATTGAATTTATCGTCGATTTAGACTAGATTTTTTTAATGACATTTTGGGTTTGAAGGGTAATTCCTTCCTAAATTTTTGGCTTCTAACTACCACGTTTCTACCGCAAATGCATTTTTGCAAGGGGGCGGGGCTTGAAGACCCTAAGTATGGGCTTTAGAAATCGGCTAGAAAGAGATAGGGTACAGCTACAATTTTCGGCATTTTGTGCATTTCAAATACAAAAGAATTACCTCGACAGTTTCCATTTCCGTGTAGTTAAACATGTGTTCTTTAGCGGTTTCGTTGTAGTAATAGTAACTTCCATTGGCTTTGTTGATTCGGACCCACATAATGTAAGGCATCAGATCGGAGAAAACCTGACAGCGGAATACAGCAGTGCCGTTCACATTCACCTACAAAAATATGCAAAATACTTTGTGATTCAGGGTTAATCAGGTACCGTTTGATTCAGAAGAACATTTGGCACAATAAATGGAGGACTTCTCATTCGATTGATGACTGTCACATTGAAGATTCGTTCAATGCTGCCAGCAATATTCCATACCTATAATTTCTCAATAATAAAATGCAACAATAAATGCTCTGAAACATCGCATGAATAAATTCCCGAGTCACTTCCGACAGCATCTTCGACCTCGAGCGACCATCTGTTTAATTGATAATCTCCACTTGAAGGCCGTTGCGTTTTCCGAGTAATCTCCTTACCGCGATATTTCCAAACCACCTGAATTTATTTATATATCATTCATCACTGTTTCTACAAACCTTAGGCAAGGGTTGTCCGTCAGCCTTACAATTGAGTCTGAGAGTCTTCCCAGCTGGCGACACTATCGTCTCATGATATTGGTCGTTGTCTTTGAACATCGGTGGCGCTAAATTTAAAAACAAATCAATTCTGATAGCCTTTACTGTGACTCTCTTGCAGAAGTGTTTCAATTTCTCGTCTTAGTTCACTCGCAACACTAATTCGATCTATTTTGTGGTGCATGATGGTGATAAAATGCAGTTTTTTAATCTTTTCAAATTGCAATTCCTTTCGCGTCAACCAACTTTAAAGAATAGTTTTTATCGATCTTACTTTCCATGATGATAGGTTCCTTGATTAAGTTAGGATCTGGACTGATAACAGGCGGCTCAGGATCATCATCTTCATCGTCTTCGAACGCCGTCTCTGAAACGCATTATCATTTGCCATCTATCAGCCCCATTATTGTTGACGCATGTTTGACATTCCCTTTTCATCTCATATCTTACCATGTCGATACGTTTCACTCAATTCTCTGACAATAGCTCTGGCTCTGATCTTTTTCTCGATCTGACTGAGCTGCTGCCATTTTGGGCCAAGCTTCTGTTTGATCGTATCTGCTCTTCCATAGGGAAGCAGATTCGGCAGAAGATGGCTGATGTCCCCGGAATGGGAATCTGCCAGCCAGTCGAACAGTTTGACAGGGTCTGCAATGGATGACAATGAAGATGCTTACTCTGGGAAAGACTAGAAGAGGATCGGATAGACACAACAGTCACAGGCACAGGAGAAGTCGAGGGAGAGGTGATTACATGCTGGTAGGGAGGTCGGGTGGTTGTCGACGAAGGCAGGGTTGACTGAACGACCGCTTGTGGTGCAAGAGTGATTGGAGAAGTCGTGGTGGGACGAGGAGTCGATGTAGAAGGTGTCGAAGAAGAGGATGAAGACATCGGCTGAGTGGTCGACAGAGGCATGCCTAGAAGGCTAAACATTCGAAGGGAAAGAAAAACAAGACTTCGCAATAGGGATCTTGATCAAGGGATGAGCGAAAGGTTTAGAAAGTTTGATCTTCAAAAAGTCTCAGAATTGCAGGGTGCGCCAAAAGTCAGGACCGCTTTTACATCAAAATTCGAGACTCTAGAAATTAACATAACTGTGACTAAACGAAATGAAACTATGATGTTTAACAGTATCAATTCTGGGAATAGTAAAATAAACGTTTTCAGAAAATTGTTGTTGCTATTAGTTGCGTTCGAAATTTTCTAAAATATTTTTATCGTTCCAGATCTTTGGCGCACCCTCTATACATAGAACCTTTCCGCTTCGATGATCATGATTTCGTATCAAGAAGTCTTTCACTGCACTCATGCCAAAAATTCAACGAACCATTCTCATCACAAGGCGGGTTGAAACAGGGCATGTGCGAGAGAGGCTTCCTTGCCCTCTTGATGATCCTTCTGGCAAATCGCTTGCAATTGTCGATTGGGGCTATCGAATAGTCCAGATCCTTCCTCTTTGGCTCTTTCGTGTAGTGCCACAGACAGACACATTCCATCGGGATAGTGTTCGGATGGAAGTTCGGGAAAAGGTAATAATCGCAGAAGTCTGCAAAATCGCCCAAAATCAAACCAAAAAGATACTTCCTGGCTCGTTTCAATGAGTCATAAAATGATCCCAAAAGTCAAAAATAAAATGAAAATCTCATGCCTCCAAAAGGACCAATTTGCAAAAAAAATAATTTCTCACTGCAACTTCAAGCAAATTCAAATGTTCCGAAGACTAACCTATGATTTCGACTGTAAAATTTCGAGAGATATGTCCTACGGAATTCCAGACTTTGCATGTCCATAGGCCCTGAAATATTAACGATCGACTTTTACTATTTGCCTTCAAGCAATGAACCAATTTAATAAAACCGGTTAATCGATTTGCATGATCGTAATATTTATCAACAGTATCAAATGATGAATTTTGACATATTGATTCGCTACTGATAGTTTTTTGTCAAAACTCAGGTAAGTCGTTTAGAAATACACATCTCGTTGATCTATTTACCTGATGCGACACATCGACATCCCTGATGTCCAAAGTCTGATGATTTTTGTTCTCCCTGAATTTTGGATTGTGGACCATTTGCTGTGCAG
>LIAE01009723.1:44372-85771 GCA_002287525.1 Diploscapter pachys
TCATGTCTTCGCGAAAGCCTTTTGTATAGTCCATTTCACACTTCGCTATACAGATAAGAAGGAAAAGGTATGGAGTTTAGTAAAGACCTATTTTGTATCTTCTAACTAGCTAACAAAAGTGAATGTCAAAATCTCGGTCTATTTTTGCATCTAAATTTTTCATAAAAATAATGTATTTGGAGAGAAAAATTGAATTTTCATAGAAACCTCTCTTCAAGAATAAACAGCATTGCTTTAGTCAAAAATAAAAGAGTTTTACCATACTAAATTAACCACTCTTTTGGCATATAGCTAAAAATTGTATCGAGGAAATTGATAGAACTTACATGATCGTTCAAATAGACTTCGTGGACTTCTTTCTCATGATTCTTAAATCGAGGTACGCCTTCTATAAAATAAATCTAAATTAAAAAATCGACAAATAAATGCTCTTACCTCTGTAGTAATAAGGAGAATCAGCAGCTAGAGAAGTCCGAATAAAAATCCAACAAATCACAAATGATGATAATTGCATTATTCTATCAGCTTTTCATCTCGGAATAGATTATTAGTGGCAAAATAGATGAATAGGAAATAATCTGGTAGTGAATGAAGACCTAAAGTTACGAATGAAATACGACATTGCATAAATTCAACGAAGGGAAACTATTTTGAGAGAAAAAGTAAATTGAAGGTGATTGATTTAGAAGTGAATTTCAGGCGAATTCTATAATCGCGTGAAATGAATAAGTCTATTTCTCGCTTGTTTGAATCTTCGTTTTTCATTAGAAGCTGTCATCAATTTGTGACGTTTATAAGCATAGATTGTATTGAAATGATTGCAAAAAGACGCGACTTGGAGGAATCAATTTCAATTTCACAAAAATCAAAATGTCAAAGGAAATGAATCATTCGTCACATGTTTTTCACAGATATCGATCACGAGTTTTTTTCATTATTTTTCCAGAAATGAATGGAAACAATTTCATGTCCAAAAATAATTTCTATTTTTGAACCTAAAGAAAAATTCTACAGTGCAAAGTAATAAAAACGAATGCCGCGAAGGCAATGGAAGTAGCGGTGAAAAATGTTTATTTCCGAGGGCAATTAATTTTCCTACGAATGTGAAAATCAAAGAGGAAATTCGTGGCCCACAGCATGTTAGCACCTAACTCTGACAGAAAAAAAGTTGTAGGAAGATTCGAAGGAAATCACGCCTGAAGCTGCGCGCGCGAACAGACCTAATTCCCCCTGACTCTTCTCCTAAAAAGTTACCATCCAAAGAAAAGTAAGGAATTCGGTGAAATTCTTGTTTCATCCAATTACCGACATAATTAATCGATAATTATGGGAAGAATGAGAAAAGACACGGCTGATTAGAGAAGAGAATGCACCATACAGAAAAGGAGAGGAAATGAGAAGGAAACAGGTCGAAGTGAAGAGAGAATGGAAAGGAAGGGAGTGATAGTCTAGATGAAGATGGAGAATGTGGAGACGGGACGATGAGAAATGGGCTACTCCTCCCTTCCTCCCTGTCATTTCTTCAATTCTTTATCACATCATTTCTCATCTCTATCACTCACTTTTCACTTCTTCATTTCTCTATTACCACCACCCCACTTTGAACCGTTTCGTCTCTTCCGACGGCATTGATGATGACGATGCGCGGCGGAAGAGCTATTTTCGCCTATTTAATCAAATTTATTCTAGTCCTTTATTGCAGCTTGGAAAAATCATATTACGTTTAGATCATAATTCTAAAAGAGTTCTCATCATGTGGTACTTGAACCTGACTTTTACATGAAATTGATCTTATCTACATCTTCTTAGAGTTCCCCAAATAGAAATCGATCATAAAAGTAGAACCTCCTACGTTTTCCTTGGATTCTTTTTCCAACAATAAGTTTCTCGAAAATGTTCAGTAGCCGATCTCCAAATTTCTAGGAACCACCACATCAGTTCAGTGGAAACGACCTTCAAGTACCATTAGCAGAAAGGACGATTTTCGAGAGAATAGGAGGAGGATTTCCAATCACTCATCGAGAGAAGTTGCGTGATAAATCAAATGAAATCTGCGCAACAATTTACTTTCAAATAATCATCCGAGAATCAGTTCCGATTGCGATTTTGTAAAATCATACGATCATCATAATTCCGAAATGTTTGAAAGTGGTCATTTTTATGAAATCTAAATAGGTGCAATGAACATTACTCAAACTAAATGATGTCGCTTATTCACGAAAACTGATAATCAGAAATAGATCGGAATCGAGATTTCGTAGTCAGAATTAGAATTCTGATCAACTCTTGCTAGCTCTTATGACATGTTATTTGTATGAATAGTTTCTTCAGCAAATGAGCTGATACCCAGTTTAACCTATCAAATGGCAGATTCGGTACCAGCTAAAATTGGTCACTTACAAAGGACGTGCCTTATGATTTTCTCGAATAAAAACGGTAAATAAAGGGATGGCGAAGAAAAATCTCATCAAACTATCATAATTATGATGGGAAATGAAGATCAGGTTTATCGAGAGATGGCGAAGGTTAGATTGTGATATTTCGCTTGACTGAACACTTTTAGAGTAAGAAGTTATCGAAAAGGTGATAAGAATAGATATGCGATATGATATTCCCATCGATAGAATAGATAGAATGATAAAGACTGAACTGAAAGAGTGAATCAACTGGGAATGGGGATGAGGGAGAAGAATACAACGACAACCTGCAAACTGCCTAACTGCTCGAAATTAGATAGGCCCAAAGCAAAGCTCGAGTTTCTTGGCCGAGAAAAAGTTAAAACGAAAAATCGAGGCAAAGATCTAGATGAAGAGAAAGAAAGAAAGAAGGAAGAAAGACGAAGGAGAGAACTAGAATAAATAACCATGGGTCATTGTCTGCCTGTTTCCTTTCTAATGCCTATCTAATAAACATTCATTTGCTTATTTCAAAGGCATTTTTGAAAAATCTTTGCATTTGCTGAATCTATGCAATGTAAAATTCGGTTTTTGATCGCTTACCGTATACAATTTGCACGAACATGACAAAGCTTGAAATGAAAAGGAAATTGTGCAATCAAAACTAATCACAGCAATCGTATATCAATCACTCAGTCACGAACATAAACAAACAAAGCGAACGTCTGGCATTTTACTAGCGATTTTCGGGAAGTCCTCGACTTTAGATTCGCGTGCAAAAAGTAGCAAAAATGTGCACGGAGAGCGGGGAGCAAATGTGACTGAGAGTGAAAAAGTGAAGGGGGAAAGGGAAGGGGAGGTGAGAGGAATGGGATGAGGCTGATGACAGAAGAATAGGGGAGAGGGACACACATCTGGAAATACGGAAGGGACGGCCAAAGGACAGGGCGCATTCGAATATTCGCCCAACGCATTCCCTGTCTATCTAGCCCTCTGTTCAATTTATTCCTTCCTAATTCTGCCGGAAGCTAAGCATCTGCTAATTGCCATGCTCTAACGCATACTACATTTCTACGGTCATTCTAACCATTGCAAGTTTTTCATTTATAATTTTATGTAAATTTGTAATTTTAAGTTACAGATTTCGGCATCTTACAAAATAATAGCCTGAAAATAGCAATAATAACCCGTTCGACATCGTGTCATAAATAGAAAGAAAAAAGGGATGTAAAAATGAAAATGTAGAAAGGAGAAAATCAAATTGAAAAAAATCTCGTAGGCTCAGCTCGATTACAACTCCTCCGTTCTGTCCCTGAGACAGGCCTCCAACGAGTCCATGGTCTCCTTGATTTTCTGTGACTGAGCCTGTATCCCTGCCCGCTCAAACACCTCGTCCAAATCTATTCCACTTATGTTCAGACTCGGCTCCTGCTACAAATTGCCTATTTTTATATTAAAAAAATTGTATAAATATAAAAAAAGAAAAGGTCAGAGCAAAGCACCAGTTTTCTCAAAGCCAGTAAAGCCGAAAAAGGGTGTATATGTGCTCAACTTTTCCATAAATGAACAAATCTATAACGATTAGTTATTGTAAGAAACCTCAGTTTCTCCAACCCTATATTCTGCATACCAAGGAAGTGAACCTTCGGAACTTCATCACTTGATTTACTAATGAATTCAACAAAACCCACCGGATCCTTATCCTGCAGTTTCTTGAATATCTTCAGCATCTTTTTGAGGTCGTCGATTTGAGTTGGCTGGTGCAAATCCAAATCTGAAATGTCAAAACTGGAGAAAATTCAAATAAAAAAATGAATTTGATACCTCTCAAATTCATGGAGTAGAGCGTGGACTTGGCAGTGACCGAGGTGAGTGCCTTGCTGATCGGCTGATCGGGTTCTTCGTCGCTCGAAAAGCCAAACTCACCGACTCTTTGACGACAATCGGCGAGCATTCTGCGAGTATTTGGATAAAATGATAGCAAGTTTAGATTTAGAGAACTCAACACTGACTTGCAAAAATGTTGTTAAATTTTAAAGATAAATTCAGGAAAAAATCCTACAATTTAGCACGTTTAGCGGCCCTGGACTTGACCTTCTTGAAATGTCGCTTCTTGGCAGCGACAATCGCATCCAGCGGCTGTCGAGCTGTTTCTTCATTTGGGCCGGAACTCAGATGATGTTCCATTAGAATCTGAAATGAAGAGGAATATTTAATTGCCGATTTCAGATATCTTGGAGGTTATAAAATAGAGGCGATTATTCGAGTATTTGTATCCCAAAACACTGAATTGAATTGAGAAGAGTAAATTAAAATTTATTAGATAAACAGTTCAATTATAGAAGAAAATTCTTACATGTCTGGAAACAGCCAACTGCTTGAGGAGATTGATGTTGTAGAATCGAATGTAGTGGTCGTAGAGCACTTTGCTGTTGTCCTTCAGCTGCACCAATTCCGACTGTTTCTCCGGGTTGTACCATCCAGCTGTAGCAGTGAAGTAAAATAATGAGTCAAATTGGTTTGATTTTAATTTTCGATAAGGGTTGCAAATTTAGACTCGAATAAAACCCGACCGGACGACTTTTATGCCCGAAAAAAATCCGATTGGGTCTCAAATTTGCAATCCTGATCTCGACAATCAATTGTGCATACTCTATTTCATTGGGGGAGTATTTCAAAAACATGAATCATTCTTTTTCAAAATGTGCAAGAAAATTTAAGAACAATGATAAGCAATGTTCTTTCGTTCAGCCAGACTAAGTCATATTTATGGAAGAGTTCTACGCTTATTCTCATGTATGCAGAGAAAATCTTCAATCAATTGCTACTATTTCTTGTTTTCGTACTATCTTCATTTTCTCTCGCTTTTCCAAAGGATGACACTTGTCAAGCCAAGTTTATAAAATTAAAGAGAAAACTTCAACCAACCATGTAATTTGGTGAAAAATCTGGACATGGGATTGCCCGCAGTCTGATTCGTTCTAGCCGTGAAAGCTGCCTTCAAAATCTTCTTCTCGTCCTGTGGAGTCTCCGTCGGCACATTGCGAGGGAAGAATTGCTGGAATCAGAGATTGTGAATGGAAAATAAAAAGAGAACAATTATTACCCTCAGGTATTGCTTGATTTGTTCAGGCAGACTCTCGTAGACCTCTGCATTCAACACCTCGCGCAGCACCCACTCGCTGTTTGTGAGGATACTAGGCACGTAGAAGGGATCGGCATTCCAGACAACTTTGGTCATCACCATCCCGTTCTTCTCGTCTGAAATAGTAAAAATAAGAAAATTGGCCAAAATTCAAGTAGTGAGAAGTGATAAAACTTCTAATTGAAACGATCCAACAACTCTTTATCAGTGTGAAGAGAAAAGGGGATAAAATTCGATTCAAATTCTGACCCCATATATTTATCATCGGATTTTTCTGGCATTTTAGCGTTTTTTTTTGCATGCTCCGCCAATAAATTCGGAACATGAAAAGATAAAGAGAAAGCGATTGCCATCAGGTGATTGAAAAATGAAGCGCCCCTAGTTTTCATAATTCATAATCAACCTACTGATAAAATGCGGAGGGTAGACGATAGCAGGTGCAGTTCTGTAGGGCACGAAGGGAGCGGCTCCAGGAGGAATCCTCTGCACTCCGCCAGGAGGGGGAGCGCCTCGCTGCCCGATTGTCCCTCTGCCCATCGCGTGTGAATGTGGATGGGGATGAGGATGCATGGGACCAGGTCCGCCTCGCAGCATCGCCCCAACCGCCATGTTCGGGGGCATCGCAGGCAGACTGCGGCCTGGTCCGGGAGGGGGCGGCAGTTGTTGTTGTTGCTGAAAAAAACTCGGTATGGACGAAAAAGATTATGATGCTGAGGAATGAAAGCCACTGATAAAAACTGTTTGCTGCTCTTCGAAAAGTGGTCCAAGATCTTTCCATGTCATATATGGGGTTGATCGGGAAGTTCGTGCCCACCTTGGTTTAATATCGAAAGGGTTTTGGTATGTTGTGTAGGGCGGTACACTAGCCTGTCATATGTGATACTTCCAGCACTCAGCTTTCGATTATACTATTTTGGCAGGAGAAGATATGAAGAGTTAAATTTCTGGGGTGACTGATTTTATCCCAGAATTTTTTGATGAATGATGAGAAATTGGCAAAAGTAGCATGACAACACTCGGGAACAAACTCTTCCTGCTAAACTCACAAACAAGCTTTGGTATAACTATTTTGAATTGGAATTTTCAGGCAAAATATATTAAATTCTCGATCATTTTAGGAAGCGATAGTCTCCCACTCAGGGCTGTGTGTGTGTCTGTGATTTGAGAAGTCGAGCCCTGAGATGAATAGAAAAAAAAAACTTAGACACACCTAAGAGTACAGCGATCATGTCATAAATATCATTTAGTGCAGTGAAATTAATGTCTGAAGCGACCGGCATGGCTTTCAAGCAGTCAAAATGCAAAGCCAAGAAGCATGGGATAAGAGAAATCGCTAAAAATCATTTTAAAGCTGAATGTTTCAAGGGAATGTTTTCATCTTTAATATTGAGGTATAGGCCCAAATTATAATGCGCTTTTGTCCGGACTCTAATAATTATACTTGTGTGAAAGAATGGTTATTTGAGAAAAAAATTATCCAAAAATGGATGCTCCACCTTTAAGGGCCCATATCTACTCAATTATGTAAGAATGGTGACTCCAGTTCCTGACAAACAAATTACTAATTACTATCCTACATTATCATAAACATATCACTTATGTTTCGATCTTTTATAATTAGGTAGATCATTTTATAAAAAGTGGGCACGAACTTTCCGACAAACCCAATATTTAGCATATCATAATATCAACAAAAAATAAATAAAGAAGTGGAAAAAAAATCAAAATTTAGGATTAGAATGACTCATACCGGATTAGTCCGTGCATCGGGAAGAGGATAGGGGACATTCCTGTGACCGGGCGGAGGAGCTTCGTGAGAATTTGGAGGTTGTTGCATCGCTGCCAGATTCGCTCGACCAGAATCGTAGTATCTCTGCAAAGAATAAAACCACGAATAAATGCAGTTATTCTATCAATTGAAACGAGGAAACCAAAGTGTCCACTGCAAAATAATAGAAATACACACAAGTCTTCATGTTAGAAATCCTCGAAAAGTAATGAATGAAAAATGAACAAACCTGTCCAAGAATGACCTGACCGACTGATTGCTGCTGCTGCTGCTGCTGCTGTTGCTGTTGCTGTTGCTGTTGCTGTTGCTGTGCTGGGCCAGATTGGGGAGTCGCAACCAGAGTGGAGTGATTAGTCGGATGTAGTGTCTGAATTAGTTTCCTTCTTGGCATATTCAAAAAGTGAGAAGAATATGACTGCTCCAAATAGTTCGACTTCTTAGACATTTTCAATAATTCCTCTTTACAAACATTAACGATATTTCGCTTTATCCTATATTCATTTTCAAATAATAATAATAATTGAATTATGACTTACTCTAACAGCGTAGACATTGCCGGCCCTGTGTTGCTGCTGTGCAATCTGTCTGAGAGTGGGTCCCTGTCCCTGCAGATGAGCTTGTGCATCTCCCATTGTCTGTCCCTGAGTCTGCATCTGAGCTGCTCGCATTTGCATCTGCTGTTGAACTTGGGCTGGGGACAGTTGATGAATTGGAGGCAGTTGACCGGGCGGTATGGCCGAAGAGGAAGAGGAAGAAGAAGGACCCGGCTCGCTCATCGGAGCAAATTGCTGCTGATAGTTCTGAATGAAGAAATGCATCATTTTCAAAGTTGAGAAAAAAGAAAACTAAACTACAATCAAAATAGACGTCTGTGTAATTTACCTGCAGACCAGAATAATCGCGATGCTGCCCCCTTGCTCCCCGTTTGGGCGGAGAGAGAATCGGCATCGGGTTTGAAGGCACCGCTGGTCGCTTGAATTTGTGATCGTCTGCTAAAGAACTTTCGTTAACTCTGATTCACACGGCGATTCCTCGCTAGCAGTCAAAATAGCGTGATTACTCTGCCTAGGTGAGCAAATTTCTTTCTCCGCGTCTCTTCAGCACTGTTCAGTTCCAAACAGAGCCTGCATTGAAGAAATTCGCGCTTTCGAATTTGTTTTAGTTGAATACCCAACGAACCTGTTGATAATGGTCTGAGTTGTCCCTGCCCGACTCTACCAGAAAACTGCTGAGCAGCAGCCTCTCCTTCGTCTCCTTCCATCGTTTCTGCAGATGCAGGCTGCTGCATTTGCTCGTCCTCTGCTGGTTGTGCTGACGCTCCTCCAGAATGCGACATTCTGAAATGCTCGATTTTAAGGTAGAGAAACCTCGAATAAGAAGTTATCGGTAAAATTTTTTTATAAAAAGTGAAGAAAAATATTTAGAAGGGAAAAATAAATCGAAAGAAATAGAAACTCCGCCCCTCTGCAAAAGCGCGGCAGTGTTCAAAAAGTGGTAGTACGCGGGGACCCCTAAAATAGGAAGCAAGTCGTGTTCAGACTGCGAAGGCATAAAAAGGCCTAATCTAGATCGATGATAAATCCCATGAAATGATTGTATGCCAAAAATCAGGCCGAAACATTCACATCCGCGCACCGCCGCGGGGTTTTTGTATTAAAAAATGTGTTAATTTCAAAGTCCAGTTTCCTATTATTTTCTAGGTTTGAGTGTTTTTTTCGACTTCACTTAAATCTCAGCCACATCCCTACGGGTATTTTGATAACAAGTTTTGATGCGATTTGGGAAACCGTTTGCTCACTATCTATGCATTCTCTGCTCATTTCTTCGTCATCCTCGCGAATCGTTTTTTATTTATTTGTAATTTTCTACTTCCGACGAATTTTGTATCATTTTATTCTTGTCGATTTTGTTTTCAAAACGATGGGAAATTTATCAATGTTAGTCACAAAAGTGCATATCGATTGCAGTTGAATAATTTATCATATTTTCGAAAATTGTTTCCTATCTCTAGAAAAACCTCATTATCAGTGATCGAGGGAACTGGTGGGAATCAAATCTCATTTCAAAACTCAGCTATAAATATTAGCGATATATCACTTCCGAAATGAAGCACATTTTTAATCCCAACTTAAAGCTCCTGAAACATTCTTTACTTTAAACTTGGTTTAAGCTCATTTAAAACTTTGAAATTTTATTTCACATTCTAAAATTTTTAAAAGATATTTCATTCGTATTTCGAATTTTTAAAAATATCATTCGATATTTCCAAATTTATGCATTCATATTTTTGCCCATTCGACATATATTAGCTTTGAACAATTAGCGAGGTAACTTTTGAACCCTTACGATCTGGCGAGAGGACTTTTTCACTTGCGGCAAAATTTAGCGTTTCTTTTCTATCGCAAGAATGAGAAGCGAGAAGAAAAGAGTGAAAGATTATTCTTTTTCCTGTTCATTCTTTCACAGACCCGTAGTTTTGACCCATCCCCGTTCGATTGCGTCAGCCTGATGCGAATCCATTCTCTCAAAGGTCACTTTGAGTGCTTGCCACATGGTGCATTTTCACTGCTGGTCATTTCCAATGTTAACTTTTTTAAAAATATTTCTCATTTATTATGAAAACTTATAATGGCACTTTTTAACATTCAGAATTTCAAATATCATTAGTAGCTCACTTTTTCAATTCGTAAGAATAGTTTCTTCCTTTTCCTTGATCATTGCTAAATTATGTGTGAATGAAATTGCGAAACGTTGTGATTGGGAGAGCTGATAAGGAATTCATGACATGTATTTCTGTTCATAATTAGAACTTCCGCAGCTGACGAACATTGAAAACCGCTGACCTGACTCTGATTTCGATATGAATGTTTTCTGAGCGGGAATTTTTGAAACGATATTAATTGATTTATGATAGTTATTTCAGCGAATTGAAAGCAATCCATTCGAAAGAACGAGATGGTGGCCGAATCGTTGGATGCGGAAATCGACGACATGAAGGGCCTTCCTCCTGCCAAGTACAAGTTTCAGAAGGAGCACTGGCAGCTTCGCTACCTTCCCTACTACTCTGAACTCGAGGCTCAGGCAAACCGACATTTCAGTGAAATCAAGGCTGGATTGGCACATTCTATCGCATTGAATGATATCAGATATGGGTTCGACAACTGGTCTAGAGAATTGGCGTTGTGAGTTTTAATTCGTACTGTTTATTTAATCAATTAACTATTAAGTAATGTCAAATTTTAGCTACATACACCAGTACGGGTTGAGATTTTCAAAGGAAGAGCATGTCACTCTCGTCAAGATGTATTTGTGCTTTATTCAAAAAGGGTCATTTTGGAGACAAACTAAAAGAATCATCAGATTTCTGACACAGCTACTCGAGTAAACATGCCTAATATATCTGAATGTTCTCAAACGAACAAATTTTAGCAAATATCATTTTCTTTCTCGAGAAGATCTGATTATCGATTGGAGACCATTATACGAGCTTTATATCGAGGTTCATATCTTCTTCTTATTAAATTTTTCTTATAATTTACGTTTAGATAGCCTATAAAAATCTGGAAAATAAGGTGTATTTCAATCTGCCACCAAATTTCAAAGCCGATCTTCGAAATTTGATTGTTCGAGCTAGGAGATATTTCTCCAGCTCAGCAACGCAGGAATTGCTTGATGAGGTACTTGCTCGAAGATATTATTTGAGTGCTAAAAATTATTATTGTAGACGCGTCCGTTAATGTGTATCTGGGATGATTCAAGTGTTCGTGCTTGGGATATACTCGATTTGTTCTTGCCTATGAGATTCAGCTCCGAATTACATCAAATTGAAGGTATCTCATAATAAATTCTCCAATGTTTGATGAATACTTAAATCTAGGCAACTCTTTATGGTTTGAAGAAGCGTGGCATTGGTATGTGCTTACTGAAAAGAAGAACGGCGTTGATGAACATATCGTTAACTTATTTGACAGGTATTTTCAGGCTAGATTCAAAAGAAAATCGCCCGATTTCAGACTAACGTATGAATGCCCAGATTCGATCGACTGGACCCCGAAGTTGGATATCATCTTCACAAAGGTGAGATCTAAATACATCAAGGGTTTTCGGAATTTCAATTTTAAAAATGCGGAACTAATTATTCGAAAACTCGGAATCGGAATCGAAATTTTAAATACTCTAATCTCAATATAAACTCTGATTTTTATAATATGTAGTTATTTCAGTAGACATTATTAGGGGACAGTTTAACTAGTTTACATATTAAATTTATGTTAGGTACCGAATATGTGATAAATTATTCTATTTTTCACTATTTTTATTCAGATAATGCGTCTTCTCAAACTGTTCTCAATTGATGGAGCGAAGGGCACGATAGCGACAAGCAAATATCCTGAATGGATAGCTAACCTATTAGGATCTCGATGCCATGATGCGTATGTTTTCCCATGCATAATCTTCTTCGATAGATTTGACGTTTCCCATTTCCAGTGTGATGAAACATTTGAAATCGATTTTGGATATGGCTGAAGATCTTCTACATCCGTCAAATCACGGTTCGCATTCCAAGAATCTGCTGACTTTCTTTAAAGAGTAAGCTTTTTTCAATTTACTTATATTAAAAATAAAAAAGCTCGATGAAATTTATTTTCATTCCAATATAATTTCTGAAATCAATAGTTTCAGCTTTTCTGAACGCATCATTTGTCGTATCTCGCGTGAAAGTGATGAGGACTCGAACATTCTGAAATTTGCCAACAAATTCCCGAAGGAAATGCGATTGACGGATCAATTGTTAAATGAGCTGACGAAAATGTTCCTTCCCTCGCTAAAATTGATCATTTTCACCAAAGTCGATCAACGGTATCATTTAGGAAAATTAAAAACCTGATTGTTTGCAGTTTTAAAACTTATTTTCAGGCTTGCTAATGAGATCCTGAGAAGTTTCGCTAGATTTTCGCCAGAGATGATCATTCCAATGATATTGGAAATGTAAATTATCTCAATAAAAATGACATTTTATTTTTGAAACCTTTAAGGATACAGTCCTCAATCGATTCTGATACTGAACCACATCGACTTATTCAACCTCTCGTTGCTCTACTTAACTTGCTTCCATTATATGGGCAAGTGATAATTTTATTACTTATATTTTAAAAACAAATTTTAGTAAACAGCCTGGCGAATTTGGGATGTCTATGATCATTCAATCTATCAGTATTTTGAAACAGCTTATTCCTGAATTGAACTTTAACGAATACGATAAATGCGAAGCTGTTTTAAATGTAAGCTCATATTCTAACATTAAATTATCAAATTTTCATTTTACAGTTGATGACGCGACTATTCGGGATGATGATTCTTGTTGATTCGTCTGAAGCTATTCATGCTCGAAGCGATTTGACTGAAGTTGAAAGGAAACTATGCATCATGACATCAAGTTTCGAAGATATGCTCAATTCATTCATGGACAAGTTAGCACGATCTAGAAATGTTTTATGGTCATGAAAACCATAAGCATTTTGCAGGATGTTCACAAAATTTATTGACTGTGGATTATCAATCACACCGACTGATTCGTACAGTGGAATCGCTATAAAGGAGAAGCTATGTCATGAAGAATTGACTATTCACTGCACTCTCATTCGAATCTACCGTTGCATTTGTAACAACACCGGAACTGCTTTTCACAAGGTGTCATTTGAAACGTCAATGATGACTTCAAATGATTATTTCCCTCATTTTATGATTCTAAATTTCAGACAGTAACTGATAGATTGTTCAATTTCATTGCTGAAAATATACACGAAAATGAACAATATTCGTTAACAGTTACAAATTTGGTTTTGATAGCAGTCAGGGTAATGAGCTTTGCAAAACACCCAATTGTAAATTAATGCAATTTTAGTCGAGCGAAAAGTCATGTTTTTCTCGATTTTTCAACCTTATCTTTGATCGCCTTCAATCTGTTTTAGTTCGTAAGTGACTTTAGATTACTTTTCTCCAATGAAATTATCAATTTCAGCCGAAGTTTATATCAAAGAAAAGATCGATTTTGAAGTGATTTGGTGGTTACGAATGATGAGTCGAGCGGTCCGAGTAAGTGCAGCGACTTTGTTGGAGAACTGGACGGATATCCGGAAACTGTTCGAATTGGTCATACAGCAAGTTTGGCGATGTCCAGAAGCAACACAATTGACTACATTGATTTTGGAATCGGTCCTGCAAGGACTCACATCGATTGAATTCATCAATCTTGACAGACGAGCTAAATTCGATCAACCTTTCGAACGATATCTGCCCATTCGACACTGGGCATTTGAATTTGACAAGGAGAATTATGAATTTCGATGGTGAGAAAATATGATCAATTTTTTGAAGCTTAAAAATAAAATCAATTAGTAACAAAAATGCGCGTATTTGTCTAGCATATGTAGAAAGGCTAAATGAATTTACGGGATATAATATATCATACAAAAAATAATTCTCCATGATCATCAATTAGGGGCCCAGCCAAGCGAACCAGAAAAAGTGAATGAAAATTTCTAACGCATAATTCGAATGCTAATTTTAGCATTTCTAAGCATATGATAACTTTCTCAATCTAAAGATTCAGGAACGTGCCTACAAATGAAAGTATACAGCGGGCTACTGAAGTATTCCGAGATTTTGTAATGCCGCATGTCGAAGCACTCAATCAGCCCGAAGGCAGAGACAAGTACGATACAAGTCATTTAGCCCATAAAAGTTCATACTTTAGGAAAGAAATCCATCATCGATTGCTTGTAATAAGGGATTTCTTTGACGGTGCCTGTTTTTCGTTGCCTCTCCTGGAAGGTCCAATCATACCTGGCACTTATGATTCGCATGTACACCAATGGCACGAAACGAATATCGTACGCAGTTCAAGCATACCAGGTAAAACAAAAAACCGTGGCATATGATGAAATGAAACAAATTTGAACATTCATTTAGAATGAACAAATTCCTGAATTCAAATTACCTCAATGAAAAAGAAGTTTTTTTTAAAAAATTTTTCTGTATTTTAATTCATTGAACTACTGATTAATTTATTGGAAGAAAGAATTTCCATATTTCAGAAATGTCATATAATGGCTGCAATATTCGTCAAGTGTTATTGGACTGTGTTAAGAATCTCCTTTGCCATTTACTGAAACAGTCCAAAGATGACTGCAAATCGATCCGAACTTCGATATTCATTTTATATGAGATTCTATATTTTCGAGGATTTGATAAGGTGACATTTTACTAAAAAATATCAAGCATAAATTTGTAAAGAAATGTATGCAACGATTTACAAAAATTTCATACTTTTACCAATTACTTTAGGAAAAATACAAGAATGCAAAGAAGGACTATGATAACTTAAAGCGAATCTCCACATTCGGAACATTCTCTACCAAATTTGACATCTCTTTCATTGTGGAACATTCTATCGTTCTACTTCACAATGTAAGGTAATACTTTAAAAAGAATTAATAAGAGATTTCAGAGACGAATTTCTTACAATAATATGTGGAATGTCAAAAAACAGCATGTTGACGTTCTGAATCTGCTAATCGAAGCATCGACGGACGAATACAGTCAGGTTATTATTTATGAAACATTTATGGAATCGCTAATGAGAATTTAAAGAATTAGGTGGATTTTTTCGAATTTCAGGTTCGTTCGAATGCTCAAAAGTATGTGCGCCAAATTTGGGCAGACTTTCCACATTCCTATGAAAAAGTCCTCGATAAAGTTGTTGATTATTTGAATCCCTCTAATAATCCAACTCACGAGCAAATGAAGGTGAGCTTCTATTTTAATTAATTAGTTTTAAAAAAAACCGGATTTTAGGGTGCTCTCCATCTTCTAATCGATGGAGGAGAAGCGTCTGTCCTCATAGTCGAAGATTATCGATCTATGGTATATTTTGTTGTATCAAAAGTAAAAAGAAATGTCTGTTGAAAGAAGAGAATGCATGTGATCAGAATTAGATCGTAGAAAATTTTATGATGTTTAAATAATTTAGATTAAACTATGGAGCACCATAATTAAGATGCAGTGCAGCGACAGGCAAAGTATCATCAAATTGTTCACTGACGCATATAGCACCTTGTCTAAGAATTATTCTACAGTGCAGATTAAATTTGAAGTATTCTTTTGTTTCAGAACTGATTTAGTATGCCTCTTATTATCATAACTTTAGGTCCCTGATTCAGTTCGCAAAACAGCAATGCAACTGTTGGCTCTAAATTATGGAAGTCCAGTGAATGTGAAGAGATCAGATCTGACAGATCAACAAATCGGACATTATGCCAATCACCTGGAAGAGATTTACGATCAAATGAAAAGGTTTGCTACTTAAAAATTTTGGGTGCGAGACAACTCTCCCCGCCCACATTTTTGGGAAGGCCTTTACTTGAGAGAACAAGTAGAGGGAATTGGTACATAGTGGGGGGAATTGTCCTGTACACCGAAATTTTTAACCTTACGAAAGGACACGCACGAAGAAAATTTTATTCGAATTATTTGATTTTTTTCAGAGATTATTGCGAATTGGCAAATCACATTGTGTCTACCACCCAAGACTCATCACTTCATTGGAGACATTTAGGACTAGCCAGTTACATGCTTGAACTGCTTTTGAGAAAGTTAGTCTTCGTTACCATGAAATTATTTTATCCCATGATCTGCAGAGATGAAGAATTTCCTGAAGAAGGAGTAAAACTCTACGCGAGTCAACTCACTCATGATATCTTGGAAATACGCAAAACGGCACGGGCGAGATTGAGCACTTGGCTCGGAATAATCAAGAAGAAATCGATCAAAATGGATTACACAATCCCTTGCAAGGTTGGTTTCGAAATAGCAGAAAGTAACGATCAAAAATTTAGAATCCAAATTTGACAACTGGCGCAAAATGGCCGATTGAATATGGGATTCGAGATGATAATCAATGGCTGATTTATGAAGAAGACAAATTGCCTCAGAACGAGAAGGAGTGGAACAAGACCCATGTGATCTGCAAGAAGCATTACGGATTTTATACCTGGCCAGATAAGTTGAGGAGGTAGTAAATAAAAATGGTAGAATTTCGTGAGTTACGCAAAATTAGATCTCCCTTGGAATATCAAGCGAGTTTGTGCCGAACTCTGGAAGAACTAAATCCGATTGAGCTGCATATCGCGAAGATTTTGACGGATCCGCAGTTCATCGATCGGATGTTGCAACTTTTCATTCACGACACGGACGAGAAAAACACCAACCTATTCTTTTTGTGCTTCTTTTGCGTAATTTTCCCTTTAAAATTGATTAGTTAGACGGAATTACTTCAGAAGATATTTCGCGTATTTGGATACATTCTCCTGCCCTACTATAAGGACAAGATTGAAACGCTATTGCAAAGTCCGAAGGTAGGAAATAGACCATTCACTGTAGAATTTATCTGAGTTCTCAAAATTTAGGAAAATATTCAAGCTTTGGGAATTCAAATTACAAGAACAATTTTGATTGCCTCGAAATTTTGGAAATGGGAACAACAACAGGATTTATGGCAATGGATCGAGCCTGTACTCCACACTGCACTCGTGAATATCAATGTAATGAAATTTTCTTCCCAAATGTTTAGACTTCATTAGAATTTCTATTGGATTCGACTAGCCAAAATACATTTATTCATACAATACTTTATCTGGATCAAATCGTCTTTCTCAATTTTGATACCCGTCCAAAATTTCCAGGAAGACAACTTATCCAAATGGGTTGACTCTGTTCGGGAGATATGCATGCTTCTTGACCCACAGCAACTCAAACCTCTATTTGATGTGCTGTTTTCTTTGGTGAATCGACCTGCGGACAATCCATTTGCTGCCAGCGCGTAAGTTTAAAATTTTCTGATTTTTGTTTAGGAAAAATCCATAATGATACTTAGCCGCTTAATGCTGGTCCGTAAAGCCGTAAGCAAACTGAAGTGGCGTGGATTGGGACTGCACAGGAAGATATTCGACGTGATCAAGAAAAATCCAATTTCGCAATTCACAAATCAATGCGACAGCATTGCGAGGTAAATTGTTTTCAGGAGTTTACAAATTTCAGATGATTTTCCAGAACCTTGACTACAATAACGGCATTCGATATTCCTTCACTATTCGTTTCCCCGAATTTACCTGATTCGCTGAAACCGATCAAAACTACAGAAGTAATTGAGACGTATGCCGAATTGGTATGAGATATTTACAAGAATGTTAGATTCGAAATAAAATTTTTCAGTTGAAAGCTTGTTGGAACGAAGTACGGTTTGATCTAAATTCATGTGAAAACTTACATGAGTCGAAAAGAGATGAAGGAGCTACTAAAGCGGTAATCTTACTATTGGCTAATAATTTTAGCAAAAAACGATTCAGAATACCTGTTCTGAGTCCAAGAAACGATCACGCTTGGCCTTGAAAATACTGGCTCTCTATGTTGACAAAGCAGTTCGAAAGTTCCATTACTCATTTAGACCAGAATTCGTCGAGCTCATTCCCCTCTTCGCTCATTTCTCGAGCGATCTCGGGTAATTTGAATCTTGGCTACAAGGATTATCGAGTTATTTTCAGAGATGAAGAACTGGCGATGGATTGCAGACTCGCAATTCGAGCCATGTCGTTCATGCACATCTATGAGAATCAACAAGCTTCTCAAGTTATCGAACTCTTCAGAAAGGTATTCTTCATTGTAAGTTTATAATTTGATCATAATTATATTCTTAGACCTCGATTTCGCATTGCTGGTGGAAAACCAAGCTATGGATGATCAGACGAATGAGAACACTTTTCATTTCGAATTTCTTCGTCTTCAAACCTCATGCGCATACGATATGTAATGATAGTGATTCCTTCCGTAAATTGCCAGACAAATCTGATTTCAAAAATTTAGGTGAAATTCTGCTCGCATTTCTAGTGGATAATCAGCTCGAAGTGAGGAATGCGTCATCCGATTCCCTGGTCGATCTGATTCAATCCTCATTGATTGAAGTTACAACAGTCCTCATTGTATAAACTTAGTTATGAAATTTGAGATGTATTTCAATTTTAGGATAAATTTACATCGTTCACCAACTCAGATTCTACTCTGACCAAACACAGTGGAGTTCTTGGATTGTCAGCAATTGTCAATGCATTCCCGTACACGATTCCCCCATTCATGCCGGATATTCTAATGACGATATGCAAGTTCGCGACTTCGCCAAACCCAATTCAAGTAAACTTTCTATTTCGCCATAAAAAATCAGGGTCAATATGGAATCACTTTTTTGAAGTTAAAAGAGTCATTGAATTAATTTCAGAACGAAGTTAAGAGGACGATGGCGGGTTTCAAGAAGACGCACAATGACTCGTGGCGAGAGCACAAGGAACATTTCAATGAAGATCAACTGCTTATCTTGAGAAATCTCATGGTATCTCCGAATTACTATGTGTAAAACTTCTTTGAATTCTAGCTAGAGACGAGCAAAGACCAGCAATCTAAAATTTGAAACTCAATGCCAGTAGTAGACTCAGAATAAGTTTTCTAGGTTATTGAAATATAAACATTATAAGTAAATGTTTGCTCGTCACTGCTCCTAATTTTTAAATTGTATAATTTCATAAAAGTTGTTCACTTTTTAAAATTTTATTTCAATTCTATATTTGTTTAAATTTTAATTTTATGTCTTTAATGACAAAGAACGAGGGTATGAAATTCGAGGAAATTATTTACATCTCATAATTTGATGCCTTTTCGCTGAACATATGAATCTTCTGAACTGATCTTATCGCGGGAAATTATAATTGTCCTTCACATCATATGTAGGAGAGGCCAAGTCTCCCTCTTCTAATCGATTTACATTGAACTTTGCCTTGTTTTACTTTCCTCGTGGTGCATTCATAAAGATTTCTTCTTTTACAAGTTGACGACTTTCCTTGCAAAAATAAATATTACTCGCACTTGCCAATTAGTCTGTCTGATTTCGCATTACTCTTCGTACCTATCAGAATCAGCTTATCGCCACTTTTTGCGATCTAATATTTGTGGCCTCAGGCTGAATTCATCATGGCCAGTTTTTGTCAGTTTGTCCTTCTTCACTCTTCATTCTTCACTCCCCTCTTTCTGTCTTTCTGCCTTCAAAGGGCGTGTTCCTCGAAATGTCTTCTCTCTGTTTTTGTCTTTCTTGCTTTGTCTCTCATTTTCCTCCTGTCTCTCACTCTGACTAGTTTTTCCATCCGTTTTGTATCACTCTCTCGCCCTCTCTGTCTTTCTCTCTCATTTCTGCTTCTCTGTTCTCTCTTCATCTACCGTACTCTCTCTTCATCTGTCTCCTTCATTTTTTATCTTCCATCTTCAGCTTCTCTTCCTTCCTCATTCTCTTTCCCTTTTCAGCTGTCACCAAATCTCTCTTTCTATTGATACTACTTTCAATTCGTCAATTATTTTTCTTGCTTTACAATGATTCGATGATAGTCGAGAATTGAACAGACCAATTCACCATTCGCTCTTTCGTCCTAATTTTGCAAATGACTTACTTCAATTCGAATCTTCTCATTTCCTCGTTTGTTTGATGTTCGACTTTATCACTCATGAGCAAATTTGTTAATTTTCTCGCGAACTAATGCAGGAAAATTAATCGCATTTTTGCGTCTTTAGGTTTCTTGATACAGGGAATGTGCAGTGCTGCACAAATATTTATCATGCCAACATTATTGCCGACGTCGTTTACTCGATACACTCCCCTGTGCGCTATAACTTGTCTTTTGCTTTGATTTTCATTTGATTGCTAAATTTATCTATTTTCTTTAGTCGTTTCTATTCAAAATTGCAGAATCACTGCGGGAAATGAGTTTTCTTTTCAATTTGCCTCCATAATTCAGTATGACGCGTCACAGTTTTATATTTCTGAGATATTCTATCGTCGAATACTATTCGTGATAACACCAATTTGTTCGTTTAGATGGTTGAATTTGGGAAATTAACTCGTCGATCTCGTATTCCGGTGCAAAAAACAAAGGCAGTTTCTGAGAAATTGCCTGTTATCCCGAGGAAAAAGGTACGATTTTTGTGGAAAAAATGGTATTTCATTACGAGAAATTTACTATCCTGCAAAAACGTAATGCGTTGCAATGCTTGAATGGCCGAGATATAATTGCATCAAACGGAAAAAAATGTCTGAATCACGATTTCCATAGTCGAAAATTTTGAATGGTTTATAAATTTCTCGATATGGAGGTTATAAAACCAGCTGATATTTCGCTCGTCGGGAAGTCAAGCATTTATCAGGTCCTTTTCTCTCTGCTTCTAACTGTTTGTTTATCAATGTCGGATTGTCGGGCCTCATTATCTTACAAATAACTGGATAATCTGTGAAAAGCCCCTTATTGCGATCTGTCTGTCTGCCTCTCTCGATTCCAGACACTGTCTCGATTTGTGTGTTTAAGCAGCGCGACTGCGTGCCTCAAGGTGATTCAGTGATTCTCCTGTGAATTTCCTCTACCTGCATTTTTAACCCTACCTTTCCATCCATCCACCCATTCTCATGACCTCCATCCTCCACTACTGATAAAAACCCCGAAAAAATATCGTTTGAGTAGAAAAAATAGAACGGCAAGAGGCTTGATGCAGGTAGTTTTTCAGACCTCGCGCTTTGTAAGAGTCGAAAAAGGCAGCAAAAACCTTAGCGCGTTCATGGCCTATTACCCTTATCATTGAACCAAACGCCTTCCTCCCACGAACTTACGACTTGTTTATTGCTATTTTATTTTTTCTAAAATAAATAAAACTCGATGATCATTATCATTTCGGCTATAGTAATTATTCTAGTAGGCATTTACATAAAGGTAAATTTTATCTAGAATTTTTTCTCAACGATTACTTGTTGTTAGACAAATTAGATAAAAAATAGGATAGACCAGTTTTGAACTTTTTCGGTCATTTTTCGTTGGAAATAATCATTCTATCTCAAATAAATAAACGGGCATTTAACGCGTTTTTATCGTCGATTTTCAACTCCAAATTCAACCTATCGTTACTCGTAACTTGTCGACAAATTTTGCATCCCATGATCATTAACGTTGCGATTGGCGATTGTAATGCAAAGCAAAGCAACTGGAGGAAATTCTTTGTGATTCTTTCGTTACACCTACGCCAATAAAGTTAACGATTTCTTATCACAAACTGCAAAAACACCTATCTTTGTTTTCGTTTTCTCAAAAGTGGGGAAATTTTGATTTGGAAAGTCTACAAAATTGTAGGGAAGCTTGACCTCATTTGGAGGTGCGAATAAGCTTTCCTCATCAATCGATTCTTCACGCCGATTTCTTTCACGCAATTCGGCTTCTTATCAAGTTTTTTCTGCGTATATTAAACAGGTTCGGTTTCATAATCATCAGCATTAGGAAAAAATCGCTTGATTAATATGCAATCTGAAAAATCGAGCAAGAGGTATATAATATTTATGATGTTGAATTGTTGTTGGATTTGAAATAAAAGGGAATATTTCTAGGAATAAAAGATTGCGAAAAGCTAACGAAAAACCGTACAAATCAAGTGATCGGAACTAGATCGCTGCCTAGTTTTTGATCAAGTGTGCAAAAGAGCTCTTCGATTTTTTGCAATTATTGAATAATTACGAAAATAGCAAAAAATGATCATAAGGGCGAAAAAATAACATATGCCATCTCTTCCTATCAATATATAGCGCGGAATTTTGGGTTTCGTAGTGAAGAAATATTGAAATAATTAAACGATCTCATAAAATGGCAACCATTGTGAATAAGAAGAGTCGAATTAAAAAAATAAACTTAAGGCGTTCGAGCACCGCAAGTCATTGCCACAATCTCGCGTACCGGGTCTGCCTAATAATTCTAAAATTCCTGTGCCCATTACGGCGAATCAGCAAAATGGAGAAAACTCAAAAGAATCAACGCCGACTTCGAATAAAACCACTCCTATTCTTGCAGTCACTAAGCAGCAGCCTCAGGTTTGGAATATTTCCTCTTCATTTTATCGACTACTTTTAATATTTTAGCCAAAGCCGAAAATGGCTGAAGTCAAACAAGAGGTACAGGTGAATTTTTATGCACATATCGTAATTTGGTGTTTTGATAAAATGAAAGTGGTACATAACCTTTGGAAGATATCAAGTTTTTATTCTATGTATTCATTCGAAGTTAAACATTTTGATTGGGAAAATGATTATTTTAATTATCGTGGACTTTGCGCATACAAATGTCTCCGTTTTCATTTACTTTTTTTTATTATTTATGATACAGCGACTATATTTCATTTTAAAAAAATATTCTAATCACACATGATTTAGTCTTCTGCTGTATCGAATGGAAAGCCGATATTAGCTGAAAAGAAGACGACCAATTTGAAGGAAATTGAAACTCAAACAGAAGAGGAGGAGAAGAAATGTTTGAGTGATAAATCCACTGAATGCAGGCCTGTAGCACTTAATTTCGGGTAAGCTATTTTTATTTCTAATTTAAAAAATCATGAAATTATGTGTTATTCGAATTTTACGAAAACTTATATGCTATACCATTTTTTATTTATTTTTCATTTTTATCGATTTCTATTTTTACCTGGCAATTCATACTCATTGAATAGCATCATAGTCGATTTGCAGTGTGTTAGGTTTTTGTTCGTTATTTTTCTTGTTCTGTATTTCCGTACTGCTCCTGTTTGTGCTTCTCTGCTTTTCGCCCGCGGCATTTCCCTTTCGCTTTCTTTTTGCCTCTGATTTCGCTCTGTATTTTGCTTGTCCGCAAGCAGAGCGTAAGCAGCGTATCACAATCTGCCTTTTTTTTATTTATTTTCTTACGTTCATATTTTTTTCTTCATCATTCACATTCTTCCCTGTTATTTTCCCTAAACTTTTCGATTTTCTTTCTTTGCTTTCTCATCATTTTAGCAGCGATCAAATATGCGCTTTTCTTATTGATGTTATGTGAAAAAATAGGATAGTCAATCAACCGAATATTATCTAATTATTCAACTTCGTATTTTACTAGACTTGATCTCATTGTCATAGGTGACCTTTATATTTTTTATAAAGAAAAACTTGTTTATTTTTCACAAATTTAATGTAAGAATTTTCTTGTGAAATTCAATTTTTCCGGCTAATTTTGCCGTTTCTCTCAATTGAACAGTCAATATTTGCGTCTAAAATTGACTTCCACCCTTGCGAATCTAAGAACGTATCTCATTCTTTGTGAACGTTCGGATTGCGCTCATTTTCCTTGACAAACTGCACTTTTCATGAATTTTCTGCAGGAAGTTTTGCAAAACTAAAACTAGCGCATTTGGCATAATCAATAATTGGGCTGATTGTAGGAGTTAATTTTTTTACGAGACGATTATTTAGAAAATATGTCGAAAGTTTGGACAATATTTTCATAAAATCTCTTAATCGAAATAAGACATTGAATTAAGGACCATGGAGTTTTTTTTTATCAAAGCTTCGCTTCAAGATTTACTATATGCTTTCGTCAAAAATTCAAATAGAAAATAACCGACTCAGATAAAGCATTCTTTCCATTTAGAATTGTCTAGAATTCCGACGTGTATACTGCAATTCGATTGAAAAAGCAATTATTGAAGATCATCTGTGATATTGTTCGAAGTTTGAATCAAACTTTCGAGCAAGATATGAATTTCATGTCTAAATGATGCAGAATTTTCATACATTTTCATTCTATTAGGATTGCGAAAAACATCATTTCATTCCTTCAAGAGAACGCGATCGCATTTTCATATGCTTTTCTCATAGTTCAGCTACAATGTTCTTTTACGCATAAAAATATTTGCATCATTGTTGTAAAAAGTCGTCCGAATTGCTTGATTCGGGGCCAAAATAGATCGAAGAATGCAATTTTGCATTTCTTATTGCCACCTGCTGCGATTTTCGCCATTCAGCTTCAACGGCCAAATTGCATCGTCAAATTTTTCAGCGGAAGCGAATTGTGTGGAAATCGATTGAATATTGGATTTTTAGAATTTTTTTTACGACCTTCAATATCATTGCATATCAGAAGATTTGTACTTTTCATTCAATTGAAATTTTGCCTGATTGTGGGATAAGATATTTTGTGAAAGATTAGTCACGCCCTTTTCAAACTGAGATTTTCATTTTCAGTTCATTTTGTGACGAATTTCTTCCCAACATATCGAGTGGTTGACTATATGTGTTGTATGTGATGTGACTGGTATTCGCCCGCATTTGTTTTGTATCATTCTGCACTCTTCCTCTCCTTTTTTCTCATTCTCATGGTCACTTCTCTTTCTCTCTTTTCTCTGATTATTTCCTCTTCTTGCTTTTTGTTCACTTCCTAGCCCTCTCATCTGCCTATCCTTCTGTATTTTGTTTTGTATTTTCTCTTTCTCTCTTCATGCGAACCAACTTTTATTCGCATTTTCATGTTTCACGTCTCTCGATTCGCGAAACACGTAGCTCAAGTTTCCTCCACACAAAAGAATTTATTCGAATCAAATTCTTCTTTTCGTGAATGCATTCTATTTTTACTATATTTTGCAAGATTACGAGCATTGCTATGTCATAATTTCTCGCATTTCTTTATATTTTGGCAGGAACATCTAAAAATTTGAATTTTTTTTCGAAAATACTCAAATGAGAATTTTCAGAACGCAAACGACCGAACCTGAGCCTGCCCCAGAAATTATAAAACTCGACAAAGCTATCGTAAGTCTATTATTCCCTTACAGTTTTTCATTATAATTAATTTAACTCCATTGAATTTTACTTTACTCTGTCAAGCAATCAAAAAGCGATTGGTTTGATTTACGACCTCCCGTAAGCAAAACTGCTCAACAAGCACACTACACCTATTAAACTGTCTAATTGCTATTCTTATCTTCAGTTATTTACTCCCTTATCATCAATTCAAAATGACAGCGGTGTTCATTCTATAATCGACTCAAATCTAAAGGCGTTTTTTCCTAATAATATTCTTAACCTACGCATTGACTTTTCTTCGATATATTGATTCATGGAAAGTTGAATCAACCTCTTTTTCTGGGAATTTTCTTCCAAAATCGGGAAAGTTTCGAAATAGTCGAATGATTTGCGGTCTTTCTTGGGCAAAAAGTAAATGAATTTGTTGGAAGGGCGATCATTTTTGGGCAGTTAGTTGTCAATTAGAGTGGGCAATCAAGTGAAAGGGAGACGGAGAGGACGGCAAAATGCCGAGGAGGGAAGCCAAAACTCTCCGCGAATTGCCCCTTCTCCGTTCCTGGCAGACAAATCCTATTTGGCCGTTGTTTTGTTCGGTCGATTCGATTTCGGCCTTTTCCCCCTGTCGTTGCTGCATTTCTCCCTGTTTCTGCTGCTAATTTCTGCCTTCTTCAGTCTAATCGTGCCACGCCCAGAATTCGCTTGTGTTTTACCATTTCTTTACTATTTCTCCTCCAATTTGCCTCTTTTTGCATCGCAATCATTAATTCATTTCCGAGTGATTAGCGTGTTAGGCCCACTATCAGTCAAGTTCACGCGTCTTCCCCCTTTCCATCACAATTGCAGCATTGTTTCCAGCGGCTGTTGTTGCACTATTGTACATTCAATTTGAAAACTCTGCCAATTATCAATTTTTGGACCAGTTATTTTTTGCTGAATATGAAAATCATATGATAGTCTGCTACTAATTATGATCATCTCACGTCTCATCATGCGACAAATCATTTTTTTTTCAAAGAAATGATAAATATACCAGATTCTTATCACTTTCCGTCGAACTGTTTAAAACCTTCAAAATTTGTTCTAACTATGCACGAGTAGCTGATTTTCAAACTCGAGGCTCCCTAAAGTCCAAGAATACGATATTCTTTAGATAGTTAAAACGGTCTCTAAATCTACTCATTTATGCCAACTTTTCATGAACATCTGCTCAACTTTTCCAAAAACGTAAGAAAATTGCAGATGGCTCAAATAATCGAGATAGTTGACGAGGAGAGCAGAAGTGCGGAGAGGAAGCAGATCGAGCAGCTGCAGACCGAAAATGCTACACTCAGACTGAAGGTCGACAGGATGCAGAGGGAGGAAACTGAGGCTTCCACCAGCAGGTAGATAGACCGTGATCAGATTAATTGTGACAAAATGGGTTCATCAGGAAGGATGACATCTTAATTACGTTTATGGTAATAATATTGCCTCAATTCGTATGATTTCGAAATGGATCAACTCAATTTTCAAATGCATTTCATCTCATTCTGAGAAAAAAACTTCGAAATCTGAATGAATGCACATCTTTTGAATTGTGACGAAATTAGCTCATATCATCATCATAACTTCATAACCGAAGAAATCATGATATCTTTCCGCGTCTATTTTTGAATCGCATTCCATATTGTCAAAGTGCTAAACTCATGAACAAGTATCGAACAGTAAACTCTTCAGGGAAGCACTTTTGGCAGAAATCGAAAGTTTACGGCAACAAGTGGCTGAATCCAACAACTATTTGGATCAAGTGGACGTCGAAGCTGAACAGGTGAAATTTGACCTTCAAATTTTTAAGTTTCACCTTTTCCTATGAAAAATATCCACAAGACTTTCCTAGAATCAAATACTAATCGAATCAATCAATGTCTTTGCAGCAATACACGGAATTGACAGGGGAAATCGACGAACTGATTGAAGTCGTCCAGAAGAAGGACGCAGAAATCGCTGCATTCAAGGAGCAGTTGGCTGAGAAACAGAAGACTGAAGCCAAACTGAATGAGAATGTGGAGAGTTATAAAGCTGTCATGCAGAGGCAAAAGGAGATCATCGAAAATTTGAGGTTAGCTATCAGAAAGGAACGAAAATATTAAACTTGGATATTATTGTCTTTTAATATCAAGGCGATCTTCATAGATGCTTCAAGATTTTCGTTTCAATATCATGCACAAGTCTAAAGGGGTCATCATACAAGATTTCTTCAACGCGATTCAAGATAAATGTCATAATTCTATCAGAACCTTGCACTAGAAATAACGTGGATACAGTTACTTCATTCTTCATTCTGACGCCTACCTTCCAAAGGGTGTGGCTCTTTCGATAGAGAGAAGTGATTCATTTTCACGAGAAAAAGTGTCATTGATTTTTCTGGATACTTACCACAGTTCACGATGAAATTTCTCTTATCAAGGCATATTTTTGTGAACTATTTCTATAAAGGACAACAAAATGTAAACGGAGGAGCAAAAATCTCAGAATATGGAGAGAAAAAAGGAACAAACGTTTTAATTTGGAAGTTTCGATTTGCAGAGAGGAACTGGATGCAGAAATAGCGAAGTCGGCTCAATTGTTGAAGGAAAAGGAACGACTGACGAAGGAAGCGACAACAGCCAAAGAAAGGATGTCGGAGAGCATGCTCGCCAAGGAAGCACTCATCTCCATCCAGTTGGACGATTTGCACAGGGAACTCGACAAACAAAAGACCATCATCAATGGAACCAGTGTCGCGCAGATTGTTAACAAGGTAAGGAGGAATAATTAGAGATTATACAAAGTATATGAATTTTTCACTATTCGTATTTTCATTCCTCGAAGAAACGTCTCTCAAAAATGCTCACAATAAACAAACTTCAAGATATTCCATTAAACAGCCTGAAAAGACTTTCAAAGTTTTCTATCATAGCCAAAAATCATCATAAAATATTTTTCCCAACAAAAACGATATTTGCTTGATTTCAGTGGGAGAAGCGAGTAGAAGCACTGGAGAATTCGTTACGCGAGAGGGACGTGATCATCCACACTCAGTCGCAGCTGATCAAGGAGCTGAGGAGAGGGACTCAGACTCCGAGTCCGAACCAGATCAGCTCAGGCAGCAACAACAACAATCTGCACAGGCACAGCACTTCCAATGGACATCCACAAAGGAGTAGGAGACATGCTTCGGGTTGGTGGACGAAATTCATCGAATATATCTCGAACTGATAAACTACTAAGATCTATTTGATTAAAGATCCAATTCATTTTTTGCTCTGTTCAAAAATATCGATCCAATCTTATTATATATGTCGTGTTACAAGGAGAGGAGCGCCTAATAGCATACCGTTTTTGCCAACTCTTTCACTGATAAGGGTTTCATATGCCCTAATCACAAACCTGAAGTCAAAAGAGCAACTGCGACCTTCCTGGATTTGGAAATCCATAAACTGCCTTACGACATGGGAGGATAGTATGCGAAATTCAAATTATAAATTAGCATCATTATTTCTCTATCATCTTCATTGCATAAGACAGTTTTATGTATTTCAAAAGTCAGGATAGTCGCGGTTGCACTTATTGACTTCAGAATCGTGATCAAGACATATGAAAACCCCTCTATTCGTGAAAATTTAGCGGAAAAGCCGTATGCCATTAGGTGAGCTTTCCTTGTGAATAAATTTCAAAAATCAGCATACACGATCGATTTCTTAACTTGATTTAGATCTTGCTCATTACCCTATTTAAAGTGATTAGTGAATCATGTGTCAAAGAAATGTTGTCATGCTTGAGAAATGACCACAAATTTGACATAGATGAATCGTGTCATTATCTCCACTTATATCCACATTTATCGCTTTTGTAGAGGGAAAAGTTTGAATCATCTGGATCATGCGCGTAGTCACTATTTTTCGTAATGACATGAACAATCTATGATCATGATTATGAAAGTGAAATTGCGAACTGATAAGCCGAAAATGAGATTATTCAATTTTAGCGAGCAACAACAGTAGCATGGATTCATTCTACCGAGACGGGCTAGATCCTCGATCACGAGATCAATTGCTCAATTTTATAATGAGGTAGGCAAAGTCGTTTATTTGGAAAAGATGCATTTATATTATAGTTTTTTTCTAAAACGAAATTTAAAAAAAATTTGTAACCTCGACTATTATATAGATTAATTGATAAAAACGGAATAGATAAATTCGGACGAAATTTTACATTTTTAACTTCAAATTTCAGTGATCGACCAGCTCAACTGGCGAACATCTTTGCAATCGGCCGAATTTTGGATCTCAATCCTCATGAAGAAAAGCTCATCGAGCGATTTTTGGCAAGGGAAACTTACGGTTAAAAACTCGTCCAAATGAGATGAATGTAATAATGTGATTCCGGTAATTATTTTTCCACTATTTTGATGATTTGAAATGTTTTTTTTTCATTTTTGCATTCTAATGTAGCATCAATTTCTTGTGATTCACTTATGCAAATAAATCCAGTTGTTTTGAAATTACTTCTTACTTTCAGCAACTAAAATCTCTTTCCCCGAATTCAGCTGGTTGAAATTTTTATATCACTTGGGTCAAATAAATGCTTGAATCTATTTTCCTGTAGGAACATTTGCAGAGCTTTGTACATTCGATCACTTCCTCTTACTGCCAACGGTGAATGAAATTTCTGTCAATTTTTGAAAAGAATGTTGAAATAAAATTGATTCCGTATAATAAAGCTTGAAAAATAATAGTATCGATTCTAGATATTGAAATTTTATTGCTCTAACTCTAATTGGAATAACTAATGAATCAAAACGAAATTAACCACTAAATGAATAAGTGGGTTGATAAGTTCTTTTCTCAGATAAATCCGAAATGTTCGATTTACGATAATTGTTGATTTTTGTAGTTTTAGTCAAGACTTTGTGCTATTATTTACACCAGTGTGCTTGAATTAGCAAACATTGAGAGGGCGAGAGAAGGTGAGATCAGCATAGATGAAAGCGGAAAGAGAAGGAAATCGAAGCATTTCGAAAAACCGTCCCCTTTCTTACTTTCCTCATATTTCCATTTCCACTCATACTCGAACTTCATTTGATCAACTTGTATTTTACAATTCCCCATATTGTTTTGTGATCGTCAAATACTGATTTTCTCATTTCAAGTTGCGTCTTGAAAATGAGTTTTACAAGAAATCTCGCTTTAGCCACTTGTAAACAGGTTTGAAATAATAATTGTGTGAGTTCAGGGTAGAGTAAGGTATGATTCAACCGTAATGTAAATTGTGATCGTGGAGTATTCGATAGAAAAAGGGGCGGCAGAATTAGGCAGTTCGAGAATCTACACAGTAACGAAACGAATTGAATGGAGAATGGAAGGTTGCCGTTTTGAGTGGATCTGAACGAGACAAAGACAGAGACAGACAGGGCGGCTGGGAGCAGAAATTGAAGGCAAACGAATCGATAGAGGAGATGAAAATGAAATTCGCGCAGAATGTGAGAAAGGAGGGCAAAGATAGGTTGAAAACGAGAAAGAAGCAAGAGAAAGGAGACAACAAAACAACAAAAAACTTGTGGCTGCGGCCTTCGAGAGGTAAAAAGTGAGGTAGACCGAGGAAAGAGCAGAGTCAGGCAGACAAACAGTCAGTTTCCCTTGAATTGCCCAAACTCTCTGCAACGTTTGCCACTGAAACTTCTACCTGCTCTTTCGACAAATCGGCTCATTTCTCGTGTTGCATTTGCCAAACTCAGCACTTCTGCACCTGCATTTTTCCTGTATATTTGTGAGCATTAGTAACATACATTTTGCGTAATGATGAAACGCTAGATGCTATTTTCCCACATTATCTAGCTCAATTTTTATCTTCACCCTCTAAACCTATCTATAGCTATTTAATTCATTATTATGTAATTTTCAAATAGTTGCGTTTATTTATTCACCTGCTAGATGAACGTGTCTATGTAGAAATTTGCTCCTTGGCATTGTCCATGTACCCTCTCATTTCAACATGATCAAGCTCAAATGGCTTGTTTCGATGTTTCAATCGTTACATTATTCGCTATCGATTTATTAAAACGTGCATTTGATATTGCGAGTACAAAATGATATTTGCGCATGGCATTGTCAAGTTCAAAAACACGAAATGCGTGTCACTCAATGATTCAATATCGACGCAATGAAGTGTGAAAATGGATGGCGAATCGATTATTGCAGAGATGTTTAGTGTTTAGTCATGGCTGTATTTGATTAGTAAATTAAGAATTAGGAAACAAGGGCGTTCGCTATTCATAGGCGTCAGTTGTAGTGTGTCATAAACACAGGGAATTAACGACTGAATCTTTTGCGAATTTATTTTTGTCAGTGTACTCAACTTCTTCTGCATTCATGACAAATTTTGCGTCTTCTATTTGGTGTGTTACAAATTTTTCGTCGTAGTGATTCATAAATTCGTAAAATTTGTCTTTGAACCAATAATATTGTTCAGGCTTTAGTAAGTCATGATAGAGTTCTTGTAATTTTCTTGAAAATTAGAAAATTTTAAGCTCTTATAGTTTACCTGAATGAATTTTATATTTTGTCAAGTCTTTCGTATGGAACTAGTCGAATTTGGGCTATTTTTGCCATTCAGCGATGCCTCGCTCGTGTGTCTCATCTCTCTGCCTTTGTATTTGGATGATTCTTAACATGAAATTCGCCTTCAAACGATGTGTCATGGCAACCAAAACAGGCTAAACTTTCCGTTTTCACTTGTTTTAGTGCTTTTTCGTTTCGTGGCTTTAAAATTTGCTTTGCTAATTTTTTATTCTTGCAGAACATTTCCCTGGTGTTCCCTTGAAGAATATCTTTTTCAAAAGCAAAACTCATAATTTTGTGTTTTTCTCCATTTGATAATTTATGCAGACGCTTTTCTTTGCAATAAGCCTCAACTTTATCCCTCTTGAGATCTAATCTGAAAGCCGAGTCCATAAAAGCAGTCGAGCAAATTTCTCATGCCGTATCATGCACTAAAATAATCCCTCGTATAGAATGTTTTCTTCCATGATCGAAATTTAATCCTTTTATACATTATAATTTTTCCCTTCAAATTTTCAGATTTCACAAAAATGACGATATCATATTCCGGTAATTTCATAAAATTGCTGCTGCGTTGGAAAGGCTCGATTTGGCGATCGGCATGGAAGGTCGATTGACAAACATTTTTAAATTCTCAAAGCATTTTTAGGAACTACTTGGCTATCTGATAATGTATTATGCGATCCGATTATTCTATTTGAAAGGAATCGACTTCATCGATGACGACGAATCAGATCGAAGGAGAATCAGGTAAGTTGCATTCATGCTGATTTTTGTTCAAAATCTATAATTTCTATTTAATAGAACAAGTTTTATTTTAGGAGTAAATTTGAGGCGTTCTGTCGAATGTGCGACGGATATACGAGGCTGATCCCGCTTACGTTCCTACTAGGTTTCTACGTCAGTAATGGTAAATTTGCTACTCAGCGTATTGGGTCATGGGCCATTATGGCCCATAACCCAATACGCTGAATATCTAGCTCGCATGAAGGAAAACTCTTGTCATTTACAGTCGTAAGTCGCTGGTGGAGTCAGTTCCAAAATCTTAACTGGTATTTGATCATTTTTTTGAATCAAAGTTATTCGAATTTCAGGCCCGAAGATATTCTATCAATCCTGTGCACATTCATGACAGCGAATGATGAAAAAACCCAGAAACGAAGACACGCGATCGCCAGATACTTAAATTTGTCGATGGCATTAGTTCTGTAAGCTGAATTAAGGATTTATATCCTTTCAACTTGGTTTCTTACAACCTCGTGTTATCAAGAACGAACAATATTTTTAAAAAAATATGTGGGAAGGATAGCGAGCATAAGTAATCAGTGCTTTGATCTACCAGATTCCTTTTTTGCAGGGAGAAAATTGTGCAAACTTTTCACGATTGCACTATTTTGAGAGTATTCCTTTACGGAAGAATTCGAAAAAAGATCTTTACATTTATAGGAGAAAATTTATGAAAGAAGTTTACTATAAAATTCGAAAAATCCACTTTGAGTGATTTAAATGGGCTTGGCAAGATAAGGCAACGAGAGAATCAATAGGTGTGGGACAGATAAAATCACGACAGCGCGAAGAATATTATTGACCCTTATTTTCATGAATCTAAAAAATTCAGGAGAGATGTCTCAAGTAAGGTCAGACTTCGATTTCCTCACGTCTCGAGCTTCATCGCTGCTGGATTGCTCACGGAAAAGGAGTATGAGAGAATTGAAAAACTCGACGTAAGCTCTAATTTAGTAAAAAAAAAACTCCTTTCTATTTATTTTCAGGAAGAATGTTTCAATGTTCGATGGCTCACGCCATTGCACTGGGTTCAACAGATTCTGCGAAAGGAAGAAGAGGTAATATAACACATTTTTGAAGATCCGATTCCCAACCAAATTTCAGGAGAACAAACCTACCACTTCATTGTTTAACCATTGCATAACAGAACTAAAAATCTTTCGCCAACAGTTACGACGAATCTACGCCTATGATTGGATTAATGTACCTCTCGTCTATACTCAAGTGAGCATAAAATGATAACGAGTTATCCGAATTCTGGTTTCGTTTTATCCAAGATAAAGTCTAATTTATCTATCGAAAACTTCCTTAGACGAAGTTCGATTGTTTCAGGTAGCCGCAATTGCGACTTACAGCTTCTTCCTGTTTACTCTATTCGGACGTCAAACATTATTGCCTGAAATAAAGGCGGGCAAGGTGAGTTTTCAAGTCTCCTGATTAAATTTGGATTTCATCAAACTGTATTTGTTTTGCCATTAATCCAATGCTATGAAATTATAACTTGTTTTTTGTTTTTTTTTTTTTAATTTACAACAAAACAATTCAGGAAGTCGATGTCATTATTCCGATATTCACGATCGTCCAGTTCCTATTCTTTGTCGGGCACGTTCAAATACTTCGATAAAAAGTTGATAAAAGAAGTTTCAGATGGTTCAAAGTCGGTCAGGATTTGATGCGGCCTTGGGGGCAGGATGACGACGACTTCGAACGTAATCATAGAGAAGAATAAGAATCCTCCAAAATAAGACGTTTTCAGTTAATTACATTCTCGACAGAAATATCGCGATGAGCTTTGCCATTGTGGATCGATTGCAGACGGAAGAGATAGGTAAGAGACTATCGTCTAGGGTGAGCAGGAAGTCTAATACAAACCGTTTTTCATTGTCAAAATTGAGGCTGTAAAAATCTAAAATCCATGACCAAGTGAAATAAAATTATGCAGATAGATAATATTGATCGCGGAGAAGATAATATTCAAGTTTTTTAGGCAATTTTAGTCATTATAATTCCGCTGATGAATTTTTAAAGAGTATCAAAAGCGGTACTTTCGATTTATGGGTAGACCTGACCATCATACCGGCGGCGGACCCTTTTCAGACTTAGTCGCAGAAAAATCACAAATTTTTTACTTTTCGGTTTTTGACCAAATTTGGTATGAAAATGTGCAGAACTTTATGTTGATTCCGAATCTGAGAACCGTTTTTAATTTGCATAGATGCAGTGATTTGGGATCGAAAAACCACAGGTTTAATGCTAAAGAAAAACTTGGAAATAGGTAAAACCATATATTTTCATAAATCCCCCACCGAGGTGAATTGAATCTCGCTGACCGTTTTCAAAGTTGTCAATTATGCTGAAGCGCTCTTTAGCATTTTCCTTCACCATCCTATTTGCACGTAACCAAGTTTCGAAATACCTTAGTAGACTTCTTGATGACGGATAATCTTTTAGATGAAATGGACGAGGATATGTTCTGGAAGGATCGAGAAAATCAGTTGCCCAGACTTCCACACACAACGCAAAGCAGAATGCTGCATGAACACGCTCCTAAACTGCATTCCTACGTTGCGATTGGCGAGAAAGACGAAGAAAACAGTTGCAGGGCCACTTGCATCAATTCGAGTAAAAGGAAACGGTTGGTTGAATAATTAGTTTGGGAGAAAATCAAAGGTTTCAGGGATCTCCATTGGTAAATGCAATTCTACAATTACTGCCGTATTATTGCCTCTGTTTGTTTATTTTATGATAATCTGCATAATTATTTGTTGAATTTTCAGAAGTATGAATCTTTATATACGTTAATTTATACCTCACACAAAAGTATTGTTTATTTACAACGTGTTTGTTGAATAAATATTTCAAGAATTTTATTATTTCATATCAGCTTGTTTCCTTTTATCATTTTCTGTGTATTTTTTTGGATCTTTGCCAAATTAATCTTGGCGGGAACTTTTCCTTCTTTTGCTCGAACGCTTATTAATCATATGATTGCACTCTCCTATCAATAGATGAGCGTCGTTTGGCGCCATTATGACGAAATCGATATCTTCTCGAATCATCTTCCATATCTGTAATTCTCTAAATACAGTCTATTTCTCCTAATGTAAATACGAAGATATTCGTAATTCGATGATAAGAATATGGATGGGCGTGGCCTTGGCGATCAAGCTACTATAAAAGCCGACGATTTGAATACGAGCATCCATTAAATGATTATCATGTTCTTATTCTTTATTTTAATATTTTATAATTTAGAAAACAATGGTTCATTCAATTGCCTTCAAACTACGCACTGTTCATCGCGGAACCAGACGATTTACTCTAGAATTCAATGATTTGGAACAATTATACGGGAAATATATTGCAAAGTTGAGAGAATATGGCGTTAATCAAAGACGCGTTCACTATGTGGATATTTCGGAAGAACCCATCAAGTTGGACAGCGCGGAAGAGCTACAGGAAGCGATCAAGGCTTTAAATGGGACCAATCGAACCATCGAATTGGTAGAAGCGGAAAAACAGATCATAGAATCGAACAAAGACAAGCGTCAAATGGCGCATATCAAGAAAATGAAAGTTGGAGGTAAGATTTCGAAACAGAAACCTATTCCGAAACGAAAGTGCATGAATACAGAAGCGGAAACAAAGGAAAACAATCCGAACTCTGCCAATGTGAGTTCTGCTGAAGATCTCGGTAAAATGGAATTAGAATACGGGCTACTTAACATCGAAAATAAACCATCGGCAAGCAAAAACTAACCCATTTTTATCATGATCTTAAATTTTCCCATCAATATATTTAAATAGGAATGTTTAATATTGATTTCTTATCTTCTTAATTATCATATTTTTTCTGTAAAATTTATCTAAAATATTTCGTGAAATAAATAATTTGTTGATAATATTTGTATATGCTTAGAGAGGCCAAGTGGTTTTTCAAAATACGTTAAATTGGGTAATTTTGATATCAGTGTGATGGCCGAGATCGGTACAAACTCAAAACTTTTTAGAGCTTCAAAAACGGTCCATCCTATCAAAGTTATGACCACTTTTGTGGAACTGTTCTTTCCTGCAGCAGCCTTCCCAAATTTTTCCGATAACAAACTCCGCCCCCTTTTAATAATGAACTGTGCCGTGGTATTGCATTTTTCAGAGAAATATCGATTGACCTCGATTGTCTCGGAGGTCGATTGGTGAATTTTCGTAATTAACTCGAATAATTAGCGCAATTAGTTGGAAAAAAGAAATTAGACCAGAAAAGACGATTACAAAGAGTGGAAGACAGTTATGAACAGCGAGTACACAATTAAATAGTACGAAAATCAACGTTCAAAAAAAGGAATTTTCGGAACCGATGTGGACCTTTGTGACGACCTAATTCCACAGACTGTCAATACAGATAAATTAAATCGACTATGGAGAATCCGAATCCGTTGGAAACCTTCTTTTGAAAGTGACCTGTATCGTCAAGTTTCGACGTCGTTCATGCCTTCAGAAGGCATTTTAAAAAAAAAACCAACGGCGCAATCATTTCGGGCGTATTTTATTACCCTAATTGGTGTTGTGGTTTCATGAAATTATCAACCAATTAACGGGATAATTAACGATAATTGAAACGGCGGCAAAATTCATGCATTCTTTCTCTCCCTCAAAAAGGGGAGACTTGGCTTCCCTAAGCATAATCATGATTAGTAGCATCATCCTCGTTTAGAATTGATTGATAAACCAATAAACTGTTTTCAGTCATTTGATATAATCTCCGTTACTATTGTTTATTTGAGTGACCGTTTGTTGGTGTCATTTCGTTTGGAGGAATATCGTATTGCATGAGCATAATAAAAGGCTCTAAATTTCACCACTATTGATTTTATAATGAGTCGAAATTTTCTAATTTTGATTATTCTGACTAGAATTTTCCAACTAAACGCAAATACTGAATATGACGACTACGACTATGAAAATGGTTACCAGATAATATTCGAGAGTTTATTTAATTATTTTCAAAATTAGAGGTTGAAAGTTGGTATGACAAAAATTCTGAAGAGATAACTACGACCATCGAGCCAACGCAGTTTAGTAAGATGACTGCACTTTGGAATCGATTCTACAAGCTGAGTTATCTAAGGACTCAGCATCCGCCAATGAAGGATGGCAAGGTTTGTGTAGCTTACTTGAATAAAAAAGATTGATGAAACCCATATAAGGGTGTTCGAAATCGATTCGGATTCGAGGGTAATTTTGGATGAAATTTCTCAGAGCGTGTAAAAAAGCCCATCGAAGCTTGAATATATAGGAAAGATTTTTCAATTTTTCAAGCTAAAATTTCGAGGATTTTTAAAATTTCAAGTTCCCAACACCTCTGATATCATTTCAAAAACTTTCTAACCAAAATGATTCTAACCCTATTTATCCTTCTGACAGTAATTTACTTTGAGATCAACGTGAATGTGATACTTCCGAAGAGTCTTCATCACTTTTCGTTGGATGAAAAACAGCAGATATTCACTGCGAGTGGACGGATTTGCATAGTAGTTGAGACAAGTTTACACTAGTTATTTTTGAATCTAAGAATTGGAGAGATCCGAGATATGCTTGGAATCCTGATGAATATGATGGAGCCAGACTGGAATCATTTGAGAATTTAGCGTTAGTCAATTTTATAAAATTTAGTAATTTAGTGTCTTTGTGATTTTAGGCATTTTATATGGATGCCTCACCTAAAGATAGCAGCGCAGTAAGCCAACGTTAATAAAATTTCGCCATTATAAATTTGATTTGCAGTGCTCACATAGGGAAAGATATGTATAACCAATTCTATCTGCCTATTGAACATCTCCATGTCACTTTTGTAAGATAATTTTAAAATAAAACGACGATACTACATATTTTAGAGAGGTCAAATTAGTGGATGCGCAGATTATACCACGAGCGTAGGCTGTGCACTCGGTAAATAACCGCCATTTGCAAGCTGTAGCCATCCAAAGCATTATAATTTCTTTAGATCATTCGAATTTTCCTCATGATACAACGACCTGTACACTCGGAATTTTGGCACTCGAACCTTATACTTTCAATATAAGACAAGTTCTAGTAAACCTAGAATTTCCGGAATACATTTATACTTCAGGTTATTTTATCATAATTAGGTCGAAACCTTTAAATATTTCTAGATTGCTAAATTTAATGCTATGAACTTAATTTAGAAAATGGTGAATTGAGATCGATGAATCGATCAACGAATTTTTATCTGGAAAATATCGAATTTTTCGACGATGAATATGCCGTAACAAATTATACAACGGAAGGCGAGATAACGCTCATTCGTGTGAATAAGACATCGAAACATCCGCTATCATTGCTAGTTTTAGCATAATAACTAACTAATTTCAATTTCATTCTTTAGCTCATCGACTCAAATACATGTCCACTTAAGGCGTAGAATACACGTATTTACCGTCTATGGACCACTCATCATGATTAGTCTGCTAAATTTGATAACGCCATTGATGAAAATTTCAAGATTAAGGTAATTTAGCAATCATAATAATGAAGCTGATTTTGCTTTGACTACAGAATATCGATATGGTTCATAAATATTCTACTTTGTGTCTGCTATATTTTAAATTTGATCGACAGTTTTCCACTATATTATTCAAGAATGCCGAAGATATGTAAGGTTTTCAAAAATATGATTGCTTGTAATTAGACATTTAGGTATTCATTGGATATTCCAATTTATCATATCAGTCTCAAATCTCAGTTATGATATTATCAGCACGGGCATAAATTCAAGAAAGGAAATAACATTGCCGAAGTATTTGGATGTTCAATTCATTCAAGGTAGAGTCTAGACAACATTTTACTAGTATGATTAGATTTTAGATCCAGGCTTGAAAATTCATACAATTTGGCCATTTGTCATAAATCTAACTCTGACGATAATCACAGCTCTTTATGCTGCTACAGCAATGCTATGATAATTGGTTTAGATAATTTTTATACACTCGAAAATAAATTCTACAAATGTTTGGAAAGTAAAGTATAACTTTCAACTTGGTTCATAGATCAAACTTTAACTAATTTTCTTCTTCGATAATTGTGCAATTTTGTCAACAGAGAAATTGTTAGAAATGAGTCTCAGCACAAAATCTTGAATCTCAGCTGCCATAAGAGAAACGGGTCCGAAGAGAAAAGTTGCGCCCCAACCACAGCTAAAAGTTTAGGTTCGTAGGTAGTGATTTAATTTATATTTCATGCCTGTATCTCAATCTAGGAAACAATCCGTTTATAGCGTGCTCATAATAGTCGACAACTTCTTCGGGATTAGTTGAAGATCCATCCAATATCTTCAGCCAACACTTCTTGTCTACATATATTTCAACAGTAAAGGTTGAGATAAAGCAGATTTATCTTACATTCTTCTTTGTATTCCTCGCCATATTGTTGCCTGATTTCTTCACTCGTATTTTTCCACGCGTTTTCAATATTCTTCATCATGGCTGCATCACCAATCAGAGGCGTTCTATAGAAACCAGGCTCTAGAATTGAGCATACCACGCCGAACGGACGAAGTTCCTGGCTAAAAACAATCAATTAATGGGTTTTCTAATAAAATGTCCGTTTCTGAAAAGTTATTTTAAATCATTTAACAAATTGATAAAGCTTATCGAATAGTGTCCATGTAAGCCTCCATTGCATATTTGGAAACCGAGTAAGGACCGAGGCCAGGTACGCACACTCTGCCTGCCATCGAAGTTATTGTGACAAACCGACCACGAGAGTCTTTGATCATTTCTTTGAAGGCCTAAGAATTTTTGACCTATTTTAATTGCAGATAAATTTATAGATTTTGTTGAAAAAATCATACGTGTAGGTTGACAAAAATAGTCGGCCACAAATAAAAATTTCTAGTGCTTGATCTACAAACTTGTAACGATCCAATTCGACTATACCTTGACAGCAACTCAATAGCTGATTGCCACTTCATATTTGTAAAATTGAACTCGAATTGAGTCATTATAGGTTCTCAGAACAGATACTCAAAATTTCATAAATGGCGTTCACTAATTTACAGAAATATTATATCCTTGCAATTGAACTATTCTTCATACAAATTTTAAGTAAAATATCTGAACCATCAGTTGGGTTTACCCGAATGACTCGCATTGCTCCGAAAGTATTCACGTCGATTGTCGAAGTGTACGCCTCAAAATTCATCCAGTCATCTGGTCCAAGAAGTTGCACGACTCCAGCATTATTCACAACTGCCCACAGATCTGTCATATAGTTTTGATATCATTGATATTTTTAAAACGTTAATCTCGAAACTTACGTTCAGCTTTATTCAAATGCGACTTAACAAATTTAACAGATTCAGCGACAGAGTCGTCCTTTCTAATGTCTAACAGAAATGCTTCAATCAGAGATGACTCTTTTTTCATCTCAGCTATTGCCTATAAAAATTTTCATTCTTGAAAAGTTTCCAAAGTAGCAACACCTTTTCGGTGAGACATCCAGCGAACACCTTCTGTCCATTTTTAGCTAGTCTGTTTGCCAGAAGAGCTCCAAATCCACTATCACAACCGGTAATCAAAACTGCTCTCTTATCGATATTCGAAACTCGCAAAAGTTCCCATAAATATCTAAAGTCGCAGTAGAAATGATAGCTTTTCATTTCAGAATTCATACCTGGCAATATAGTAAGCAGCAACAGCACCGAAGAATAAGAGCACAGATAGCAGCATTGGCCTAGCTGGAAATAATCTCAAGAAGGTTTAATTATGAAAGGCAAAATAGATTAAAGAACGAAAGAATCGATGAGGCATAAATTTTGAAAAACGAGGGAAAAAATCACGATATTTTCATCTATCAGTCTAAAAAGGAAATATTTGAATTTCAGAAAAAAGTCAAAATGGGGAATGAAAAAGAGACACAGCAATCTCTTAATGCGATCAAATGACGAGTGCGATTTGGTGAGCAAAGATTTGATTTT
>LIAE01009723.1:86011-120974 GCA_002287525.1 Diploscapter pachys
GTTTTCAAGAAGAACCAGCTCCGTTCGTTTCATAATCAAATTACTTATACGCAACAGTGACGCTGCCAATTGTCTGGAATTAATTAGGGAAGAAGACATGACACACTTCGTTTTTTGCCACGCTCTTAAACCTTAACCCAAACCCATTTAAATAAAAATTCAATGATCAGAAAACGAAAAACTAGAGTAAAATCTAAATTATCTCCATAAAAGATGAAAAAATAATAATAAAGTTTCAGCCTTGTCAATAACGAACTGACAATGAGACAGATAAGTACATAAGAATGTTCTGAAAACAGCGTTCGATCAAATTTGATGTCTAAAGATCGAAAGTAGCGCCTCAAAACAACTTCTATAACAGCGTGAATGACAGAAGAAACGTCAGCGACTCTTAATAAATTGAAATTACGAATCAATCAATTCTGTATTTTACTTTTCAAATCGTCTGGTGTCATTATGAACTGAGTTTCTTTCCTTCAGATGGCTGAATTAGAAACATGACTATAAATTATTGTTGTTCATGTTCTTTTTCAGTTTCAATGAATAACGCTCAATTTTTAGCTGATGGTTCAGCTGTTATTTTCCACGGAGGTTACATCAAATGAACTATGAATTTATTTATAGGTTTTAATGAATAATTTATGAGTTTTTTCATGTGTATATTTGAAAGAAAATTATACAAACAAAACAATTTTATTCAAATTACTTCTAAAATGTATAGATATGTCATGATCGGAATAAAATATTGTTGAATCACAGCATCATAAATAAATTAAGTGAAATAAGTTAAAGCACGATAATAATTAATGAAAACTAAAACCTACAAATTTCAATGACCTGAATGAGTTGATTTCACTTGTTCAGTTACGACATGTGCTGTCGACTCCTGAGCATGGCGACTTTCTCGAGCAGACGTACTTCTGGCCAGTAGAACGGGAAACTCGACATTTTTCTGGAATTATTTTTCTAATATTTTAGGATCGATGAAATGAAGTAAATATTTTACCAAATATAAGATAAAGTTTGAATAAAAAGAAAAATATCCTACTTCCACTTCATTCCATCGAAGACAGGAATGGCGAACATCGGTCGATGCGTCTTGTCGAATTGAGCGACGATTTGTGTCAGATTGCGTCCATAAGTGCCCACGCATATGAAGTCGAATGAGGTGGCTTGATCCAGTGGCAAATTTTCAGTTTTATCGTAACTGAAAATTAAAATGCAATGTTAACTTTTCGTGACTTTGCAAAAGGATAATTTTACGTTATTTTATGAAAGAATGTCAGAGGAAACGATATCTTACTCTAGTCGTAATTAATAAGATAATCGAAAAGGATAATCGCTATTTCCGAAGCAAAAGTTTCAATATAATTTTCAAAAGAATATTGAGAACAGCGAAAATGACTCACTTCCATTTCTCGTACATCTGCATGAACCGATTGACCCCTGTCTGAGCACAGGTGTTGTCGATGTAGACGCTGTATGGCTTGTTTGCATCTGCTCGCATCATCCACTCAAAATCATGAGATGAACAAGTGACTGAGAAAATAAAACCTGAACAGTTCCAAGTGCTTCATATCCAGGATAGTTGTGAGAGGCGGCAAAAATAAAGAAGAGAGTGGCGATTGTGTTGGCCAGAATGTGGCAGGTCAGACCGAAATACAGTAACAAGCGGATCCACGATTGAGTGCGGCTTTGATAACTAGAATAACTATTTTAGATCATGGTCTAAACAAGAATTGCCCTTGGGAAAGAATAAGGGCAATGGAAAAATGGCGCAAAAACAAGAAAAAATGATCTCGTTGGAACTTATCCTGTTTTCATTACTCTTTTCAATATTTTCAAACTTTTGCAAATGGGAAAATTCTGAGGTCTTTGGCTTGGACATAAGCGAAAATAAGAATAAAATTAAGCTTTTTCCCAACTATTGTAAGCAATTATAAAGCGGAAAAAACTCACGCTCTGGCACAAACCATCGCAGCAGGCACGTTCAGCATCGGAATCGAGTAGATTATGAATCTGCAACTCACAAGTGAAGCAGGTAAATGTAGAGAGCGCAAGTGGGTTTTCAAATTTGAAATTGATAGGATTTAGAGTATGCAGGCATATTGTAGGACTTTTCAAACGCTTGAATCAAAAATAATTTTAAAATTTGGATCAGTCTAGACCCCCTAATTAGCTCGATAATTGCCCTTCCAAATGTTTTTGATTCTCCGTCAATAGAAATTGAAATTTCAGCCAACATGAGGCGAATGTTACGATTTGTCGTAAAACTTGCTCATTACCGAAACTTTTCTCCACACGTTTGTTCTATTTTGGGAGGCAATCAATCATTTCTATCAAGAAAATCATGAGAGAGATCTCGCATAATGGTGCACGAGGCTAGCAGTTTCAATAATAAACTGAAAATTTACGACAATTCGTGCGCATTTATATCATTCATCCATTGAATTAATTTTTAAAATTTTTCTGGAAATTTGGATTTTAGTCTATCTTCGCCGGAGATGGATGATAATGGTTATCTAAGGTACGAAATTTTATATTATCACTCATTAGCCTAACAACCAACCTATTTCTTGATCAACCTCTCTCCTCATTAGTCTCCCCCTGCTCCTCTTCCAACTCGTATCCTCTTTTCTTCTTCTCCTCATCTCCACTCCCCTCGACACACAACCGACTTTCTGTCACCCATACACGTGTATCCACAAAACGAACCTCAATTCTTTGTGCGGCAAAATAGAGAATAAGAAAATATAGACGAGAATAATGCCGACTGGCCAACGGAGTCGGCGGTCGAGAATAAGTCCGATAGGAACGAGGAGAAGGGATAGCAGAAGGGAACGAGGCAGAGCCGACAGGAAATACCACAGGAAGGGGGACACCTGCAGAATATGATCATAAGTACTTGCAAAAATACTCGAGTATCGGAGGGAATTATGCATAAACTTGAGTTTGCATAATTTTATAGGATGAAGTTCACAACTTTCATCTTTCACAGACGACTTTTTACAAGTTGCTGTATTGAACACTTCGTCAACACTTTTCAGAAAACACAAATTTTCTGCGTTAAAATGTAGAACAAGGCGACGATGTCGAAAAAAAATAATGAAAGATTTACATACCCCGTATTCGTGGCTGCGATTCTCGACGACATTGAACCAAAAGACCTCAGCTTCCGGCCACACCAAACGGCCCCACAGAAACGAATCGAACGCGATTGTCGGTGCTGAAATGAAACGATGAATAAGTACTGCGAAAAACGAGTTTAATAGTGCTTAACTTGAGACTAATTAAAATTTAGAAAGAAGAATCATGGAAAAAATCAACTTCATTCTTGGAAAGAACCAAATTATTTTTTCCTGAACTGACGGACAATATTTTCTTTCATATAGTTAATAGCAAGCAAGTTCAAAACTAACCAAGTGTTTGCAGAAGTGTAGAAAGTCCAGTCGCAATTGCTCCATTCCAACCAAAAATCGGCACTTCTCTCAGCAAAATCACCGGCAGAAACATCGGACAGTAAAGGAGAAACAGGTCGAACCTGAAAGGAAGAACTCATCTAGGAATTCTCCTCTTTTCTTACCGAAACAAGACCATGGAAGCTGCCGCCCAACGGATTCCGGACAGGAATTGTTTGTCCAAGTAGCGTTGAAAAACGACCAGAACTAAAAATCAGAAAGACTAATCTAGTTCTTCTTTGGAAAATTCTAACCCATCGCCAGCGCGAATGTATTGGGCAGAGTTCTAGAAGCGTAGAACAGAAAGTGGAACTGGGAAACAGTGATCAACCTGAAAAGAGCCAAGTGAATTAGGAGGGAAAATGAATGAAATACCTTAAATAAAAGGCGCAATCATCTCCGAAATGATGTTTAACGGAGCGGGCAAAGTTGAGGAACGACAGGATAACTGTAGAGCCGAGCACTACGCGAACTGAAATTCTATTATTTTAGATAATCAAAAATGTAGAATTTGACTTTCTCTCGTTCAAACTTATGAAGTGTATCAAGATTTGGTTTCGTTCTTACCGAGCAGCATGTACCATAGCTTAGGCATGTTCATGAACGAGAGAATCCAACTGAACGGATAGGAGACAGTCGTCAGGTAGAGCGGACCTGCGAACGTGCGAGGAACAACGCCGGGGAAGTCGCGGTGGTCGAACTGGAAATGGAAAAAAGAAACATTGAAATGAACTTGAGGATACGATTTGCGAATTTAGAAATAGTAATCAAATTTCGCCGGGCACTGCTCTAATTTGCCCTTTCACTGTGAAGAATTGTCAAAAATAGGTGTTGAATTGCGATTTTGAATTGAATAGGAAAACCGGCTTTTCCTCAGGGATAAGGGATATTTCGGACTTTCGAACTTCCGAGGGTTCGACGAAATCTCAATTCAGTTTTTGTTTTTCCCGCGTTTTCTAACCTCGGTAAGATTCCTGAGGAAGAGGAGATCGTGCGTGGCCTGCATGTTGAAGCTCTCCTCGACCTTGTTGCCGGGGCAGACGAGGATGTGCGCCAGCATGGCCATCACGACTACCCACTCAGAACCCTCCACATTGTCCATTCTGGAACACAACTAATTATGCTAAATCAATATGGAAAATCGACACAGAAAATGGAAACAAAATTCGAAAGTCGTTGTACGGATAGTGGGATAAGTGAATGAAGGAATGCGATAAACGCAGTGTCACTTTGGCGCGAACTTCTCGCTCATTTCATTTTCGTACGTCTTTCGTAATTTCAGTTCCATTATTGTCGATTTTAGCAGTAATGCCGTCCCGAACTCGAACTCCGACTTCTGTAGACGAAACAGTGGCGATTCTGCAGCAGATGGCAGAGGCACTCGGTCTGATCGACACTGTTCATCCTCATTTGGAGGAGGCAGAAAAGTAGGACTTTTAAATTGCTTAATTTCGAACTCATGTTTCGATATCGATTTTTAATTCCTGAGCAAGAACAAAATTATCAGCAAGAACAAAATTATCAGCAAGTATTTCCAGTAAAAATGAAAAAGCCCATTCTTTACTGAACTTGTGCGAAATAAGAGAAATCTATCATTTTCTCTCAAAACTCGCAAATGAAGCTATCGTTTTCCAGGAAACTTCTCTCGATCGCAGACAAATTCATGTCGAGTGGGAATGGAGCGTCGTGCAGAGTGGAGGGCCTGAGCAACACAGACAAGGTGCATCTGCAGAGAAGGCTGGCTGAGCGTTGCAGGCACAGGGCTGAGATTGTCACCGTCAATTATGACGAATTGTTCACGGACAACAATTGCGAGGAGAGGTTCGAGAAGGATAGGGTGGGTCTAAGATCTGGAGACTTGATATGTCAGACTATTTCATTGCCGAATCTAATCGAATTGCGATCCTGAACTATTCAGAACCACCCCCGTGTGTTCTTCGTGTTCAATGCCGAGCACTTCATCTCGTCGCTTCGCCAAACTCTTCTCTACAAACTGCTCAATGGAACGATGCTCTATCCGTGGCTTGTCGTCCTTGCAGTCAACAGTCAGGTAATGTTTTCACGAAAAGTAGCTCAAGCTCAAAATCCTACTGGACTATACAAATTCCTATCTTTTCTGTCAGAATGCAAATGTTATTTTTATTTTTCAGGATTTCTACGGTCACCTCGAGAAACGAGTCCGTTCGCGCCTGTCTCCCGACCGCATTTGCGTCTCTTCAACTACGGATATCTCGACTTACCTGTCTCATTTCTATCAACTTCTTTCCAAGGACAAATTCCCCGAAATGTTCGGATTCCTCGCTAGATGCTCCTTCGCAAAGCAGCTCAACTACTTGTATCAGGTGATTGTTTTTCTGCGTTTTCAAAGTTTTCTCTGTGGGGTTCTGGCAAGAATCAGTTTTGTTTTACTTATTTTTAAAATACTACTGTTTTTAATTAACCCTCCACGAAGTTTCCTTCTTTTGGCTCGAAATGGAATGTTTTCAGATGAACAGCGACTTTGACGTGCTGCGTCGCTGCACGGCTCTCATGTTGACAGAGCTGATTTGCCTCGAAGAGCTGACTACCGAAAGGGCTGAAAGCGCGCTCAAATTCGTCATCGAAATGCACGTTCCTGCTGTTCCGTTGAAGAATCCATTCTTCAACATTCTCAAAGGTAATGAATTAAAGGGAAAACAATTCGCAAACCTGATAATGCGGAGTCGTAATGATAATTTAGCGTTTGAAACTTTCTAAACTTCCGTATCTTTTGAGTATCATTTTACAATCCTGTTTTCTGCATCTACATTTTCCTTTTAAGATTTGTCCCTTCGTCAAATCGCAGTTCTGATGTGCGCCACTCGACTCTTCAAGCAATTGGAATCTCGTTTCGACGACAAGGCAGACGCTCCTCAAATCAGCTTCCGACAGGTCTTTCTGGGTCTGTATTTTCTCATTGATAATTGAAATATTCATCGATTCAGAATACAAGCAGATGGCGAACAAGTCGTACAAACTGCTGGACGTGAATTCGGACAAAATCGTCTTCGAGGAGATTCGTCGACTCGGCTTCCTGGGACTGTTCACTATTGGCAACAAAACTACAAATGTCTCTTTCCAGTAAGTGTTTCGAGTTGTTTTCAATTGCTATCTGCTAATATATTGTCTGTTCTTTTCATTATTATCCATTCACTAAAACTCATAGCATTTCCAGAAGACGACTATTTTCAATAACTCTACATTTGACAGCTGGAATTTTGATAACAGATTATTTTCTTCATATAAAATTCAGCTGTGATTAATTATGTTTTGAGAAAGATCTCTCTGCCCGTGGATGTCTATTCCCTATCAGAGCAATTCAAGACCCTCTCCCTGCCTGCAGCCGTTCAGGACTTCTTCGCTCACGTTTCTGCAATGTGATTATAAAGTACCAAAATACAGGTGTCATTTTCACTTTTATTATCTTGGATTAAGCACTCAATGAATACTTTTTTAATTATCTAGATGAAGAATTAGAATAAAAAGGAGTTTGCTTCTTGATCTGATTTTGCGTAACTCACGAAATGCAATCTTTTGTATTTCTCACTTGCACTTTATGAAATTACCACCTTATCTTCGCATTTTTCCCTGAAAATTTTGTGAAAAGACTAATTTAAATGCACCGAGCTAACATTTTTGAAAACTCATAGCTTGTCGGATGAAAACTCCTTCCATTCAGTTCTCTTTTCTCGTCTAAAAATGTTTGTCCCAGTTCCTTTCTCTGCTAGTGAGGCAGTGTCAGTTTCAGTGCTACAGTCATTCTGTCATGCAGTCAGTCAGTTTGCCTGCTGACTTTAATCTGCTTTTCTTACTTTCCCCTCATCTATTCGTCGATGCATTCAGAGACTCGTCCTCCCTCCCCTCCCATCCCCAAGCTCCTCATTTCCTATGCAACTATGCAATATACCCCCTGCCTGCCTGTCTCTCCGTACAGGTACGATTATTCTCAGCCCAGTCAGAGTCAAATTCCCAGTCGCTTTACCCACACATTTCATTCGATTCAACTCATATCAATCCTCTTTTCACTTTACATTCATTCTTCTGTTCTCAATACTTCATTCTGATTCACAACGCGCTTTACTTTTGTGCAATCTTTACTCATTCTTTTCTTCTTCGTCTCCCTACTATGGGAAATCAATGTCATTTCCCCGAAAGATGACAGTTATTCTTGAAAACGAAATGCGTCTCTCGAAACATAATTATTCCGAGCTGAAAAAAGCAGTGCAGTCATATTTTGAACGAGTCTTCTCACTCAGTCATGTTGATTAACGAAGACCCTTTGCATGCGAAACTTTTACCGATTTCAGTGGACATGTCAGACGCCTATTACCGTATTTTAATGCTGGGGACCCTTTTAGCTTCCATTTTCTGACTGCCTTTTTCACGCGGTAAAAAATATTATCCTGCTCCTATGCTTCAATACAGACGAGAGATTTTGCTCTTTTTTCAGGTGGGAAAAAGCTAGAAGGACGCTACGCCGTCTGGAATATTTTATTCGCGATACACATTGTACCGGTCAAATGAAGTGATAGTTCGTGTTAAAAAGCGCCTTGCAAAATAGAAAATTTTGAAAAATTATACCATGATTGGGTTGAAATTGTCAACTTTTGTCTTCACACCCAGTTCTGTCACATTTTCGGCTTCTTTGAAACCTCACCTTTTCCGTGCCGAGATATGAATCTTTACGGCTTTTTACACTTGAATTTGGAAGAATTGCCTCACCCTTTTTTGAATTTACCAGAAATGACATCGAATACTGCAATTTCGATCGAATTTTCATTCTTTTGTTGTCGTTATTTCTCTAGTCATTTCTATGCATCAAATGGTCATTTTGAATGCTCTCTTTTCACTCCCTTTCCAATTTTCGGTAGGTACAGATTTCATTCATCCAATCTCATTTTATTGAATTTTTCTGAAATGATTCAGGTATTCAATTCTTTGGTTACAAAGTCTTTTTAGAATGACAATCTGACGGGACCAGCTTCGCAATGAGCTCGAACAAACCTCTCTGCACTTTGTTCGTCACCTTCTGCGATTACGAAAATGTGGTGAGTTATTTATTCATTTATCGTGAATTTTTTAGTTTAAATTTTTTCTGCTGAAAATATGCTCCTATTCTTCCATTTCATTACTGTACTGTTTTTACTATCACATTTCCAATTTTTCCTGACACATTTTCATTTATCACATCGTGAAACTATTAGAAAAGCGAACGGCATTCTACTTTCATATCTGCAAGTCATAGCCATTTTTGAGTAAATTCATAGTGACATTTTTGATCTGACTAACCAAAAAAACTGCCTGTGTTTTTCATTCCATTATCCCTCTCTTTCATCCCTCAAAAGAATTCATACGAAGTTTATTTCCCAATCTTATAGTTCTCTGAAAAATTGAACTGTTTTTGGTTTGGTGCTGGTAATACATTGTAGGCGAGAAGAGATTTCGGATCAAGTAGGATACTGAATGAAGAAGCTGCGTAATAAAAGAAGTGAGAACCGAGACAAGTTTGCTAACTGTAGGAGAGGAGTGAAGATAGAGGGAGGATAAGTAATGAAAAGAAGGGATGACAAGCAGTGAGAACAAGTGAGAGATGTGAAAATGTGCACGTTCTGGTTGACGGTCTCAACAAGTCAAGTGGGAGGGAGGATAATGAAAAAAGAAGAGAAAAAATAAGCGGAACAGTCATTGGCAACTATTATCGTGTCAAGATATTCCAGTTTTTCTTATTAACATTTCTTTTAATTATCTTTTTATTCTTTCATCATTTTTAGTAAATTTCTTTCTTCAATCTTTGCCGTTGGAAATAATTGTCATGTGAAGATGAATGATTTACTGTTGGTTTCGACCTCAAACATGTTTTTTTCTGTCTTCCTACTCTGAATTTTTAGACTTGCAATTTTGAATATAGTCAAATTTTTAGTTGATGAACTAAATTAGACAGGTGCTTGACTAGAGATTTATTATTACAGAATAATACCATCAGTAGGGGACAATAAATTGAATTAACTATGGATCGTGGTACTATGCCTTTCCATGCCCATTCCCCTCTCCGCTCTTAGGTTGGGACCGCCCTCCTATTTATACACTATCTGGGGTTGTGATAAAGACGCAGAGAAAGGCGTTGAGTCCGAATTAGAGAAACTAGGAATGAGCCTAGTGATTCAAGGAGGGAAGGAAGGAAGGAAGGTGCTCGAAATGTGTGTTGTATGTTGTATGGTTTTAGGGATTGTGAAATATTTGGTACTCTTATTCTTTGCAATATATCTAATCGAGAAGAACCGTCAGATTTGCATCATACTTTTTTCCGCTCGATCCTTTTTTTTGTAGAAATGGCGAACATGCGCTAGCAAAGTAAATTCTAGTGTCCACTTCCCCCACTCATGATCCTTTCCCCTCTCCAATACAAAAATATCTGTCTTCGCTCTTCATTTTCATTTCGTTTCTAGCGTTCAGCAATTCATACAATAGAATAGCGAAGAGACAACAGCAGCAAACAAATCTGGGTCTTCCCTCTTCGTCCCCCTTCTGCCTTTTTTCTCCCTAACCCTATTCCCTTCCCTCATCCTCCTCCTCCTTCCCTTTCCCCTCTTCCTTTCCTTGCTTAACTTCGAGCCCTCCCTCCATTGCCTCACTTTCCATTTTCACCTCTCCATCTCCATTCCACAGTACCTGACTCCTCTTTCCATCGATCGGCTTATCTCTTGCTTATTTCAGTTGTTTTTCCTCATTTTAGCCCGCTCAATTCCGTTAAATCTCTTATTTATTTGCACAGTTCAAATAGTGTGATTTGCACGATGAAAACAATGACTGTCGCATTCATTTAGAAACGGGAAATAACCACAGCGCACGTGTTCAGCACCAAGGACCAGCTGCTCTACCCTCAGACCAGGAAGGTCTTCCACAGAATCGGATGCAAGACTACATCATGTGAGTCTCGGTTTTCTTTGAAATAATTCTCATCATTCAAAATTACTATATAAACGATATCCCTTTTCAGAATATGACGATCTCTTTTATACAGAGATGGGGATGTCGCTTTCTTAGCTCTTGAAAATGGTAGCATCTGAACTGTCATTTTAAAGATGCCTAATTATCTCGTCAAAAATTTGGGCAAAGTAGTCTATCATAAAAAAAGAAAAGCTCGTGTACACGTGCAGTTTTAAAAGTAAACTTTTCAATACTGCCGTATATTTCTGATCCCTTTCTTCCAGACTTGTCCTAGAAATTTTTGTAAATAGGCTAGGGTCAATGAGGCAGAATACGCACGTTCCCACGAAATCTCCTCTTATTCAAAATAGAGCAATGATCGTTTTGATTTGGAAATCCACTACTACTAAACAAACGAGATCACACAACTAGTTTTTATGCGAAAAAGGAAATCCTGCCTGAATTGTTTTTATGTTTTGCATCATCATTTGCCATTTTCTTTTCTTCGGAATTTCCTTTGAGATTCTTGAGAGGCACCATTTCAAAGGCATCTCATTTCGATTTGGCAGAATATTTTCTAGTCTTTAGCGCCTACATATTTTGACTGTCGCTGTGAGGGGAATGTTTCTAGCAAAACACTTCATTTTTTGCAATTCTGACTTATGTGAGAGGAAAATTACCTGATTCAGGAACATTTTGCTAGAACATCAATACCTCCAAAAGCAATTTATTTTGTTATTGATTTTTAAGAATTTGATTTCTCTAAGACTAGCCAGAGTTGATGTTTCGAAGGAATTTGTATTCAGAGTCACTGAACTGGAAAAGTCGATATTTTCTGAATCATTAAAAAAATTCGAACAATTTTTCCCTCAAATATAATATATCTTCAGATGAGACGAATCCCCGCAAAATGTTATCTCCAATCCGCCTAATCGACGACACGACAAGTTCATCCGAAGACTACGGCAGTGCCAGTGGACAGACACTCGGCCATGGCAGGGCTACTAATTATCACAGTATCAAGGTTAGTTCTCTCGTTGTGACGATATTTTAGTTCCTGGTCAGGCTGTGCGGAAATTTCCGTCTATTTTGGGAGTAATTTCCGTTTCCGAAAATCTCAGTCAATTCCACACCCGCCTGTTTCTGATATTGTAAGATGAAAATTATTTATTTTTCTGCACTATTGCTTTGCAATGATTCACTTTTACAAGTACTTCACGCCTACACTATCCAATGAAAAGAATTTGAAATTGAGAAATAGACTTTCAAAGAAATGTTTACAAATTTATGAAAATTATTTGAGGCTCTGAAAAGTGCTCAGCAACAATCAAACGGTTCTTACAACTCAAAGAAATACTTGGTTCAGGAGGTAAAATTCATTTTGTTCTGCTTTTCTAAGAGCACTTTTTCAGATAGCCTTATCGTATTCCGCTCCTCTGACGATTTATCCCCCTTCCCTCAGTCCCACTTCCCCTCCCTACGATACCGTATCAGCTCTCACTCCAATCAGCAATGTCTCTCAAACCGACACCCGAGATTCAAACGCTAATTACCGAGGTAACTATTTTTTAAATCATAAATATTTTTATTCACCATATTAAAACTCACTTGATACATGTTCATTCAAAAACTTGCGAGTTTTTTTTCCGAATTTTAATTTCAAAAGTACTATGTGACTTTGGAATGCGAGTTGATGTGGCTGGAAATGGCATTGAGGATAGAGAAAGACAGGGAAAATAGCGAAATAAAACAGTTCGACAGTTTGGCAGAGAAACAGCTGGGAAAGTGAGTAAACAATTTCATAAAATGGTCCTCCCTCTTTCTTTCGCAGTTTGGCTTTGGCTTATTTGACATCTCTTGCTTTTCTGCCTTGCTTATTTGGGCAATAGGGGGTTCATGGCAGGAATTTGCCTTCGAGTTCAGAGTCAACATTCATAAAATGGCAAATCTAAAAGAGCAGAGAGAACTCAAAACTGATAAGGAAATGATAGGCTATCAGAAAAGAATTCCACAAAATTCACCTTTTGAAATAATCCTAAATGGAAACTTTCGATGAGATTATCCACAAACCAAAAATGAGAAACTTGAACTGAACAAACTAAACTCTAAAATAGCTTAATCTTCGGCATGAGTAATTCTAGATGGGAAAAAAATAAGATGAGAATAATTCTAAAAGTTTTTTGACCATTTTTTCATGAAGAAATGGATAAAAACAACCAGAAAAGATAATAATTAATTGTGAAGTTCATAGACAAACATTACGCGCAATCATTTTCCCCAAGTTCAAGTATGGAATCAGTGGGTCGGTCGGTATTTCACACTACTATCTGCGTGCCATATGAGTTGTTTGTTTGGAAAGGGAGAGGCGATACTTGAGACACAAACTGTATTGTGAAGAAGTTAGGAAAAGAAAGGAATTATTGGAAAGAGAATAAAGAAATAAATAGAAATGAAAATGAGAAGGCTGGAGGAGTGAATTCCTGAAATGGGGCAGGAAGAAGTCAGTTCTGCCACGTTGAATTCGTATTCCACTGTCAAGCTGTAGGCAATTTTCCTTAATATTATTATTTTTTCTATAATCATTTCTTTGTAGATGCTTTTATCCCTCTTATTTCAACCTAAATTAAGACAGATTAAAATTTGAAAACATCTTCTAATTTTATTTTTGATCTCAATAATATAATATAATCTAATTAATAGAAAACCTCATATTTTATTGCAAAGTTATTCATCCACTGATTTGCAGAAACCTCGATTCCGATCCGCCAGAGAGCCTATTCCTACTCGAGAGACACCACGAAAGACGAGCTTCGATCGACGAAGCGACCAGCAGCCAGACAGGAAACTGAATTTCCTGGTAACAAGCTTCATTTCATTGTTTACTAGATCTTTTTTACGAGTTTAATTTTTTTTTTCGCAATTGATATTTTTGAACTGTAAACAAATTGAACTCAATTCGATTCGATTCAAATTTATTCTAAACGCTCAAATTTTCAGCAACCCTAACTTCCCCAATCTCTAATCCCCCCGAATCCATCCCCTACTATTCTTTGCCAGTGATCAAACGTCGTCGCTCCCACAGCCACTCCTCTGCCCGTTCCAATTCCAACCGAAGCGGCAGTGGAACTATCGTCTCTGAGAGTAGGAGGGTCGAAGAATATCACGAAATTCGCCGAGGGTAAATTAGGAATAAAAAAACTCGAGAAATTTTGAAAATCCGTTTCTTATCTTCAATTTTTTCAGTATCGTGAAGAATATTGTGGGTAGAAAAACGAATGCTATTTTTAAATACCAAGGGCTATTTGGATGACCCCACACATTTTTCGCCTCATTTGAATTGCTTCAATACTAGGATTATCATTTGCAATTCAATCTGTCAACAATCAATATCAATGAACACCAAAACTTGTTCTTACTATTATTCACACTCGCGTTTGAATTGAATTTCAATATTCAATCATTATTATGACGATCTTTGCTAAAATTTCTCTGAATTATCCTAAAAATTATGATATTAGGTAATTTTTCTAATTATTTCGTGAAAAGTGTAGCAGTTTTTATTTATTTTTTTTTTTTAAATTAGGTCAAAGATCGTATCTCATTTGATGAAAGAATAATATTGCAGGTTGGTCTTCAAATTTGAAATATAATTCATTTTTCAGGCCTCGTCCACATTCCCAAGAAATGCCTTCAGTAGCAGTGCTGGCCCAACAACACGAAAGAGATCACAGATGGACTCCGCAGACCGTGGAAAGGGAGGAGCAGAGGGAGAGAAGATCACCCAAAATGTCGCCCAAATCTGAACCCAATGTGAGAAGAGTAGTCATCGAAATGAATAATGGTGCGTTGAATAGTTTTTACTGTTTCTTCAAATTTATGTCTCAGCATTTTCTCGAAAGATATCCGACCAATATGATCAAATTTCGAGTCTTTACTAGACGAACTGAAATGAATGTGTGAAGTGTGGATCATAAATTAGTCGTAGTTTTCATGCAACTTTTGTCTTTCAATATCTTTTGATGCCTAATTTCTTCTGCATACTGCAAATTTTTGTTTACCGATTAGTAAACTTTCATTCGCAGGTTAGTTTTTATGGCCAAAACAATACTCTGTATAAAGTGCAGCTTTATTTTACGTAAATCATTCAGGATCAGGCTCAAACCGCTACGCAACCGTACAACCATCTGGAGGAATCACAACGACAACAATCGTGGACATCGATCCGGGTTTTGCAATGGCTGCGAGAACTCCACCCACTTACATCCGAGAGGAGTGCATTGTAAGTCATTCGAAATTAGGCGAATGAATTTTTTATTGATTATAAACAGTTCCAGATGGGACTTTAACATCATAATTTCTTCATAATAAAGTTTCTTGCGTCTCCACTCCACACTTATCTCCATTCAATCGTTGTTTCAGATCGAAGAAGAATTCCTGGAACGCAAATATTTCAAATCGAAAGGCAATGGATACTCGAACCAAGGCTCCAGTGTTATTCGAGTTTCTACTCCGGCGAAGTCTGATCACGTAAGTGAAAATAAAAGTATTTTTAGAAGTAGAGCATTCAGAGAGTTGACATCGCCAAATTTCACGAAGATGTTGAAGAAGTTCGCAGAGCTGCGATTCCTGTTCGATTAGCTGTAGAAGAATACGAAGCTAAAGTCACAGGTTGATCTTCATCAGTTATTTTCTTTATCTAAACATTAATAAAAGTCGCGACACCATTCGAGATTTTTTCCCATTTCAATGTGCTACAATATCGTAAAATTTTGTACGCTCATGTTTAAATACAATCATTCAGAAATCGCCTCCCCGATTCGCTCTCCAACTTCTCCCAATTCTGAACGCAGCTCTCCCAAACTCGAATCTCCCAGAGCTCATCCTACAACGGCCACAGCAACTGCACATCAGCTGAGATCTTCACAAGTCAGAACGTCGGAATCTGTGCCGAATCTAACTGATAGCAGACAAGGACAAGCTGTGATGCACAGTTATGAAGAGCAGGAGAGGATTGTAATAAAGACGAATGGAACGAAGACCGCACTCAGGGATATTGTCAAAACAGAATCACCGAGAAGGGAGGAACAGACTCACATTATGCATGGGGATGTCAGAATTGAGCAGACTGAAGAGATGATCAGCACTGAACAGAGAAGGAGACTGCAGCAGGAGAAGGAGGAAGAGGAGAGGAGAAGGATTGAAATCATGGAAGAAGAATCGAGAATGAGGAGGAAGGCTGAGGAAGAAGCCAGAATCAGAGAAGAGCAGAGAATCGAGGAGGAGCGCAGAAGGAAGATTCAGGTAATTCAGTGGAAATTAATTGAAGAATTGCAGTAGAATGATTGATTTATCAAATACCTTCCCTAAATTTTGATTTTCTAATGAAATAAGCATGGTTTCAAATGATTTGATTTTCAGGAGGAGAACGAGATCCGCATTCGTGAAGAAAGAAGGCGCTACGAAGAAGAGCAGAGAATCATTGAAATTGAAAGGCAGAAACGAATTGAGGAGGAAGCTAAATTGGAAGAGTTCAGAAGAATCGAAGAAGAAATACGACAGAAGCAAATTGAGGAGAAGAGACGATTGGAAGAGGAACAGAGACAGGTAGCGGTATGAATTGATTTTCAATAGTTATTTTGTTTTGGAAATAGTGACAAAGTTTGGAGCCATGAATTATTTCAATTATTCCGCATCTGGCTTTTTAATGGAAACATTTTCTAAATTTATTTAGACTTCGAGACGATATTAAGTTATAATTGTTCTCGAAATTTCCATTTTGATTCACTAAAACCCTAAAAGCCATTTCAAGTATAATACGTTATTTAAACTTTTTATGTGCCATTATTTATGAACCCAGATAAATTTCGATTTCCTTTTACATTTCATACCAAAAAATCGAAAAACTTTTCATTCCGTGATGATCATCACTTTAGAAAGAAGAGTACGAATCCAGAATCAGAGAAGAACGACGAATCAAAGTCGAAGAGGAGAACAGCAGGAAGCAAAGAGAAGAACAGGCTAGAATCAGGGAAGAGCGACGGCAGGAAGAAGAGAGAATCAGAATTGAACAAGAGCAGAAGAGGAGGAAGGAAGTATTCGCGACCAATATTATCTCAAAATTATCAATACATAAATTAAGAGGGAAGAAAATGAAGCTCGACTTCATGAAGAACGTCGTCTGGCAGAAGAGAAAAGAAGACTGGAAGAGGGAGAGAGAAGGAGGAAGGAGGAAGAAATTCGGAAAGAACAGGTAATGAGGTTCTTCCTATAATTTACTGATTTTAAAAATTAATGAAGACCTATTAAATTTCATGAATTATGTGTGAACTTTATCAAGAGTTTTCATTTAGAAAATTAATCAATGATCTCACACGGAATGTCAAGTGGTGCATAGAACAAAATTTTCTAACTTCTCTAGTGTACGCTATTTCACATTGCGAAAAATTTCAGACCGAAGTCAATTGATTATCGATCATTATTTCGAAAACCCAAGGCTATAGGCAGGTTGAGCAACCTTATGTCTACCTCCGTATGGCCTCGAATTTCCGAAAATGATCCAATAATCAACTAATTCTTGAAAGTCTCTTCATGAGCAGAAATGCACTAATTAACATTGTGTTGACAAACCGTGCATATTATCGCTATTGGAGTATTATATATTATATTTGGCAAGGAAATAGATTTTCTAATTTCAGGAAGAACGAAAACGACGTGAAGATCAAGAAGCTGAAGAAAGAGCCAAAGCTGAAAGGGAAAGGAAGAGGGCCGAGGAAGAGAAACGACGAGAGCAGTGGAGAGTGGACCAGATCGAGATAATCAAGAAGATCGAAGAGGAGCACAAAATTACTGAAGAGAGGAGAAGAATTGAACAGCAACGCATTATTGAAGTGAGGAAGACCGAAGATGAACGCATCAGAAAGGTCGGTTCGGTTTGATTTGATTTGCCTCTGAGAATTTATCATCTTGCATAATTATTCCATTTCCGATTATAATTTTCCTTTGCATCTCGGCAGAAAATTATCTTAGTGTTGGAATTGCTCATACTTGTATACCTTATCAAGCTATCTCTCAACTCCAAATGCCAAGTTCTTCCTAATTCCCAACAAAATTCTCTTGAGAAGCAGACGGAAACTCTACAGGGACATTTTTCTCTGCTCGAAGTAGCGTAGTTATGCCTGAGATGGCATTTGATAAGGCGCAAACAATTGTGAGAATCAGAAATTCAATGCACAAATTAGCCTCTTAACAGAGTCATAAAATGATCAAGACTTTGGAATTCAAACAAGGAACATTACAACAGTCAAAAGTATTTGCTATGTCTCTGGACTGAATCGAAGAAAATGCTCATTAAAGCCGTGACATTTAGATAAGATAGAAAAAGCTTACTATCATTTGCGACAAAACTATAAAAAGGCGTGAAGTAACAACAGCAGCTAATTAGTCCGAAATGGACGAATGCTTTTCCGATTACTGTACTTCTCAATAGTAAATCTCAAATTTTTCTACCAAGGTCTTGTCCTTTCGAATTGACTTTAGAATTGGTTTTATTTAGAATAAAGTTATACTTCTTCCTAAATTTCATAGGTTACTTACCTAATTATTCATACTAAGGTATTTTGTCATTTCATTGTTCTAAAGTTTTGAAAGAGATCAATTTTATGTACTAAATTGATCCAAGTTTCCTAAATTTCCAATCAGCTGCAGTAAGGATAAAAGGTTTGAAACGACCATGGGTATGAATGCAGTCTGATACGTCCATTTTCCGTGAAACAATTTTACCGAAATTTTGCACACATATTCTCTTCATTCCGAGTTAAATTCTTTCAAGTTTCAGTAAAGCTTATCTTTGTGTATATGAGGTGTATGAGATTGCATCAATAAGAGTGATAGTTTGAAACTTTGAATACTACTGCAGGTTCTTGAAACAAATTTGAAGTAGCGAGTATTTTTTATCCTGAAATGATATAGTTTGTTGTGCTTTAAAATCCAATAACTGCGTATTCTATCAGAAACGACTCTTCCTCTGCATTGCCAATGCCATGGCACATATCTGCCAAAGTCGAATATGGAGGAGCATTAAAAATTAATGCGCTTTTGTGCAATAAGCCATATTTGACGCCAGGAAACCAAAATCAATCGGCCATTAAATTGTAAATAGTACGGCGAATCGTGAGATGCAGGCAGATTAATGACTCAAAAAATTTCCAAATTCAATTGCCGAAGCTTTGCCATTTACACATTCTGAGAGCAGCGCAGTTTGTTTGTTCTTTACGACGAATTAGTGCTCTGTGATAGTAAAATCTGCGTGTCTTACGATTTACGCAGTCATTTGCCTGATTCTCTTCGTAAAATTTCGACACCTCTGATATTTCCTGCTGCTAGCTAAGAAATGTCTGAAAAAATGAGCGGCAGTAATTACGAAGTCGCTTACGTAAGTAATTGTTGATTGCCTGATTTTTCCGTAATACTTTCTATTACAGCATTTTCATCTTCTAAATTTCAAATAAAAATCCTAAAAATTTCAGGAACGTCGTGAACAAACGCCAGTTGCCACTTCAAACGAAATGTCTTCATACCATCGCCGGTACGAAAGGCAAGTGTAAAAATAAGTGGTTTGAAATATGAAATTCGGATTTTAGCGGCTCTGCTTTGAGAACTGGTGAATCATCCGTCTCGAGAAGGTAAGGAAATTTATAGCTCATCCAATTATTCTTTTTAATATAGCTACGAGCATATCACTTCTCGTCCTGCCGTCACTACAACAACTGTCTATGAGAAGAGTGAGTTTCTTTCTAAAATAATATTTTTAACATTTGTTTTTCATCTATTAGTGCTATCTGTTTTCGTTTTTTTTGTTACTTTCAATGACTTATCATTACAACTCCTAAATTGCTGCCATCTCTAGCTCTTTCTCTTATCAGCAAACTGACAACATTCTCCTTGCATTTACATGGAAAAGTAGACACTAACAAAGGCGAAATTCTATGAGAAAAAGAGCAAATACAGGCCGACTTTGGCAGTGATAGAAAGAAAAAGTCTTTAGATAAAATTCGATAAGGTGAAATAGAAGCCAATTGACCATAAAAGGGAGTCTCGCATTTAGTAGCTGCTTGTCTGGTACTAGCTCTCAATTCTCGCGTAGCTCGCAAATAATGACGTCTTATTATTCGCATTACAGTTCTCATTCTCATGGAGGGGGTAAATTTGAACATTTTCAATCAATGAATTAGAATAATTGTATAAATTTAGCCTCTGGAGCCCGCGGCTATGTGGCTGGATCTGGCTTGTCTTCGTATGGTGCTCACTGCACTGTGGCTCTCCGCAGTGCCCGTGAAAAGGAGAAGGGCGAGCTCATCTACCTTAACGATATGCTGGCTGACTACATCGAGAAAGTCCGATTTGAAAATAAATGAAAATTGAAAATGAGGATAAATCATTAGGTCCGCTTCCTCGAAGCTCAGAACCGCATCCTGTCCTCTGATCTTGAGGTGATGAGACGCGGCTTCACTGGCACTGGCATCGAGAGCATGTGCAAGACCGAACTCGAGGTTCATCAAAATAAAATAATAGAAGCTAAACAAATAAATACGTATAGACTGCGAAGCGCGTGATTTCTGACACCGTCGCTGCTCGTAGCACATTCGAAAGTGACATTGGACGTCTCGGTGGTGAAGTCACCACTTGGAGAACAAAGTAAAGAGGATTTTGGGTAAAAAGCGAAAATAATAATTCTTCAGGTGGCTCGAGGTGCTGAAGACTCGCAGAAGCATCCGCGGAGATCTGGATGCCGACCTCGACAAGCTGGCTGCCGTCGAAGCTGAGATCGCTCTGACAAAGAGGCGCATCCGCCTCGTCGAGGAGGAATGCATCGGCATCCGTCAGCACAACACCCGCATCGGAGCCGACATCTCCAGAGTCAAATCCGTAGGAAATTGAGTTGAGAATTGACGCAATGATGATATTTCTTTGCAGCAACGCGACCACGAACTGATCGTTGCTCGCGAGCACCAAGTTCGTGTCCAAGACTTCCTCGTCCGCGTCAAACACTTCGCCGAAGAACAGCGCTTCGTATGTACAGCCAAGAATTAATTTGATGATATTTTGAATTTAGGCGATCAGCGAGTACATCCGCCACGACACAACAGCCGAGAACCGCGAGTACTTCCGACGAGAACTCCAGGCTGCCATGCGAGACATTCGTACCAACTACGAATCTGTAGGAGATTCAAAGTGATTTTCCATTCAAGAATACAATTGTCTAGATCGTGCACCGCAATCGCGTCGAGGTCGAGTCCTGGTACCACCAGCAAGTCCGCCGCATCGAAGGAGGCATCGGACATGCTGGAAGAGGACACGAGGCACACCGCATGGAAGTCACCAGAATCCGCACTGAAGTCTCCGCCCTGCACTCGCAATTGGCTCAGCTCGAGAGCAGGGTTAGTAATTCAGCGAGAAAAGATTAGATTTGTAAATGAGATTTATTGTGCTATCTTCAGAACGCCATGCTTACGGCCCAGATCCGAGACTTCGGATACCAGGCAGAGCTCGACCACAAGATGTATGAGGCGTCGCTAGCCGAGAGAGACCGCGCCATCCAGCACATGCGTGACCAGTGCACAGAACTCACTCATCAGATGGAAGGCCTGTGCGATGTCCAAATCACTCTCGAGAAGGAGATCGCCCGCTACCGCACCCTCATCCAAGGCGCCAATGTGCGAACCTACGACGCCTACACGACCTCGTCCGCCCGCTACGTGGCTCCTGCCGTTACTAGTAGCTACAGAGCGGTTGAGACCACGTCGTCGTCCGCTCACCGCTCTGGTGGAGGTGGATACACGGCTGGATACTCTGCCACCTATGGCTCAGGCGCTGGTGGCTTGACTGGCGGCTACTACTCGTCGACCCTGTCTGGCGTAGGCGGCGGTGCAATCGCTTTGGGCGCTGCTTCGGGCGGATCGGCTGTTCGCGAGTCGCACTACGAGTCCAGCAGCTACCGCGCTTCATCCGGTCTGCATTAAATTTTGAAAAATCGAAATTTCTCGAAAATTTTTACACATTTAAAAAATCCAAAAATTCACTGCCAAATCATTATCACTGTCCATTAGTACTATCGTAGTCTAGAAGTGATCATTTGAGGTAAATTGCCTAATTTGCTAAAATGAACACTTCTTTCATTCACTGAAAAGATGCAATTACGAGAAATTTACGATTTTTCTGAAATCCCAAAACTCCTCGTAATCAGCGTTTTCACTGCCATTTGTCACCGGATCTTGATTAGACAATCTATTCACTTCTCAACCCCTCCCTCATCTTTTCTCCAATTTGTGATAACTCCTAACTCACTTCTGGCTTAACAGCACGCGACTTGGCGCTGTATGAATCTCTCATTTTCCATCTGAACAGGGCGATTTGCAGCTCCAAAATCTTTTTTATCTTCCAGCAGATAAAAAGGCTTCAACTGCTAATAAACCATTTGTTAATTATTGGTTTTTATATTGAAAAATCAAAACTAACATGAATGAAAATGCAAGTGCACAATCAATGCTCACAATAACATAACACATACTGCAATAACTAATCAACAGAATGACATTCCTGAGTTAATTGCGGATAACTTTTCGCATTTATCTAATTTCTGTTCGAGAATAATAAGGTTGAATAAATATTTGTTGACTCGAATTTTCGTCGAACATTATGTGTACTTTGAGAATGAATAATAAACTGATCAAGATCTGGTGACGATTGCTCTGTATTATTGTGTTATATTTTGTTACTTTTTGGTAGAGAATTGGTGGGGTTGATTAACTTATCAGCTTATGATAATTTGAAAATTGGTTGTTACTGCTAGAACAAGCTAAAATATGCCATAATAATTCTAGTTTGACCTTCTACGAATGGCAGTTTGATGTCATAATAGTTAAATTTTAGGCTATTCTTCAGGCATTTTATTTTTGCAATCGAGTTCAACAATTCTCTTCACATTTGCGATTAATTTCTTCTCCATCTTTATCGTGAAATTACTACAGCTTAGGAATTCTCGCAGCATTTTGTCCTTTTCTTATCACAAAACTCGAGAGCTGCGTTGGAAATGGCATTGCAAATTATTCGCGATAATGGCAGGAGAAGAATGAAGAAGTGAAAAGCGATAGAGCAATAAAAGACGATTGGCAAATTGCAATCGAAACGTGGCATTTTCCAAACATAAACGCGCATATTTTTTAATAGCTGGGGGACTAATGAGAAAAATAGCAAAAACCAATGGCAAGTTTACGAATTGTGAAAGTTACTAACGCGGCAAGATTAAAATTGAAGAAAATCGAGATTCACAATGATCTTCACAAATTTTCGATGTTCAAAATTAAAAATTGATCCAAATCGCCAAAATTAATCTAATACAATGATATTTTATTTCGTCACTTATGGAATTGAAATTCAGCTCTTGGATCTGTGGCAGGTTCTGAAACGAAACGACCTGAACGAATTCACGATGAGAAGGAAGAAACTGAAGACGGAAGACATTTCCATAGATGGTACAAGGGAACTGTCAGAATCACGGTAAACCTGTCTAGTTTATAAGTGGAGTTTGTAAAACGGCTCTGCTCGGAATTGGAATTTGAAAAATGGGGGTCAGAATCGGGACTCAGAATTTCGAAGAAGCGGAATCGAAATTTCGAAGTCAGAATTCCAAACAGTCTTGCTTTAAAATATCCGACTTTCTATAAGTTTGCGAACAGTGGTCAGTCAATAATGATTCTGATGATATCGTCAGAAATTAGTTCGCAACTAGTCATTTTCAGATGGTGAATGACAACTTCGTCGAACTGGAGAACATCTGCGTCGTGCGACGTGTGGATGCAAGCGGCCTACAAATGAGACAGTACGTTGGAGGGCAGCTGAAGACGACATTCACTTTGCCTGATGGGCTCATTCTTGACCCGAAGCAGACTATCAGAGTAGAAAAGTCTTCTCTTCAGAAAGCACTGATTTATTCAGATATATTCTGCCAATTCGAATTACCCTGAAGGTGCGTTCGTTGCCAACATCGATTATTTCAGTATTGAAGAAGATGCTCGAACATCCATTTACAATCGAGAGGAAGAGGTGATTTTTAGGGATCATATTTCTCACAATTAATTCGTTTCAGGAGAAGGCTTGGTTCGTGTACACCTCATAAACTGCGAAGAACTAGCATAGATAGATAACTATAATCTTGTATTAATTTGAAAACCTTTTTAATTTTGCCTTATAAACCTGCCAAACTACTTATTTAGCCATCTTACTACACTGATATCATATTTTTCTTTGCAACAGTTCATAGCTTTCTTACGCAATCCATGATAATATAATTTTCTACGCATCATCGCTTCATAGTTAAATATTACTAGTCTTTATTTAGTTCAAAATTTATTTAAATGCTATTATTTGCTAGATGGGATATAATTGGGCTTTTTTGTTAGTTCACCGAGAAATCGATTTTTACATGATGGATAATTGGTATTCTTACAGATAGAATGAATAAATTATGCAATAGAATCAGTAATTAAAATACGTTAGATTTCAGTAAAATAATTTATCGCTTGCATAAATCGGCTCTAAAATTTAAATTATATGTAAATTGAAAGCTAAAATATGCAATCCATGAAGATTTACAGATTTTAATTATTGTTTTTTTTTTAATATTTCGTCATGGGTGCCAGGATTTCGTAATTTTTTTAAAGACGCATTCTTTGAGTAACCCGAACAAAGGCCGGACAACTGCAAAAGTGTCCCGGATCCGAGTCAAACCCATATGGTGGATACACCCATGGACCCTATTCATAAAAATGGGGAGATCAGACCCCGCCTCTAAAAGTGGGCGGGGTTAGGTGGGGGTCAAAGTTGAGCATTTTGACGATTTGACTGTCAAGGGGAGGTACAAAGAAAACTTTTTTGCTATAAAAGATTTTCGAAAAATCTAAAAAGGATAAACATAATCATGCAATGTACTTTCTACAAATATATAGACTTTAGGGAGTCAACCACTTGCTGGATGTGGGAGGGGGTTCCAAAGTCAAAAGTGTCAAAAATGGCAGTTTCAAAACATGCATATTTTGCATAAAATCTATTTTCCTGAAAAAGTTTAGGAGAAGTTCCAAAAATCTAATGTCATATTCGGATTCTACGTATCAAATTACCCTAAAATCAGTCCTAAAAAGTATAAACTAGGGCGGACATTTTTGAAAAAAAACAATCAAATGGGCGTGGCCTGAGGGTCGAGTTTTCAAAAATCGATCGAAAAAATTCAAACGATATACCAATCGATAGCTCTTGAAAAAACTGAGCAACTTTTGTGAAGATGCCTCATGGTTATCTATTATGATATGCGTGGTATGGAGGTTTGAATGGGTCAGACCCACGAAAATGACAAAAAATTCATAACTTTTCGAAAGTCAAACAAATTCGAAAAATCTTTTCGCAATATAGAAGATTAAGGGCAATACTTCATTTTGCTTCCTAGAGTATCGTGCTATCACTTTACCATATTGCCATATGGGTCCATGGTATACCACCCATATGGTACCCGAGTGGTACTATACCAAAATGGATATCAATCGACTCGAAATTGACTGGAGAGTAATATTCGAGTCCATTTCTACCAAATACAGCAAGTGGTTAACCCCAAAAATCTATATATTTTTAGAAAGTACACTTCATGGTTATGTTTATCCTTTTTAGATTTTTCGAAAATCTTTTATAGCAAAAAAGTTTTCTTTGTACCTCCCCTTGACAGTCAAATCGTCAAAATGCTCAACTTTGACCCCCACCTAACCCCGCCCACTTTTAGAGGCGGGGTCTGATCTCCCCATTTTTGTGATTAGGATCCATGGGTGTATCCATCATATAAGTTTGGTTAGGATCCGGGACACTTTTGCAGTTGTCCGGCCACTCTTTATATTTTGTTCGGGTTATTAAAAGAATGCGTCTTAATTGACATCATATTTCCATAATCCAAATACCAGAATTATCTGATTCCTGCCAGGGACGAGACGGAACTTCCAATGTTTTTGGGCGACCTCTGGTTCCGAAAGTTTTGAAAGGTTCAGTTCCGATTCCGGGTCCGATTTTCAAATTTAAATTTAGTCTCGTCCCTGATCCCTGAATTTTTAATGATTGAAGCTTATAGTAGTGCCTTATGACAATATTCATCAATTTTATATTTGATTTAGTAAAGGCTATAAAAGTAATTTTATGATAGTTTTTGTTTAATTTATTACTGATCAAACGACTTAAAATTGTTAAGGAATTTGATGATTCATTATTCAAAAATGTGTCATTCTCATGCAAGTGTCTAAATGAGTTGTCTTTGAAAGTATCGGCATGAAAGTTTCCTCGAGATTGAAATGGAAGGTGAAAAATTTGCAAATTGATAACAAAAAAGACAACCACGAATACACGATAAACGATAGATATGAGTAGAAAAATTGAGAAGCCTTCTAAGGCGAGAAACTGTGTACAAAAATCTGACTGCCATTGCCTAGCACATTCTTTATTTATTTTTGATGATTGAATGGCATGATTTTTAGTTTCCCTCGAAAATAATTTTGGAATTTGATTGTTTTGAATTAACTAAATCAGAACGAAAATCTGATAAATTTCAATCACTAGCGAGATAAATTCTGATTTCGATTTCGCAAGTCTGGAATTTTTTAAAAATATTTTGACCAAGGCTGAGCGTTATGAATTTTTAAAATTTCGTTAATCGATCCCCGAAAAAATTTCCTCGGATTGAAAATCAGCGAAAAATTTTGTTATTTGGCAAAGAGCAACAGCTCACCACGCTGCGTAACTGAATAACGAAATCTTTCTTTGAAATTGTACAAAAACTGACAATTTTTAGCAGAATAAAATTCAAATTTCGTATAAAATCGAAAAACAGCGAAAATGACTGACGCAAAAATTTGGGAAGCGATTGTAGAAAAAATACCCCGCATAAAAATGGGCATAACTTTTCTTCCACTGAACAATCTTCGAAGATCTAAAAAGCATTCTGCTCCAGTTAATCTCGCCAATTACGCCTCAATGTCAGTTTTCCATTATTATCAATCCTGAAAATTAAATTTGTATATCTAACCATAAGTTTTAATATGGACCCCTATTTTAGACAATTTTTTTGTCCCAAAACTATTACTCATTTATTTGGAAAGTTAAAACGTCTAGTTACGTATTCAGTCTAGTCATTTTTCAAATTTGCATTAGTCGTGATTAAAATCGCTTCTGCATGATAAATGGGTAATTTTACGAGCATTTCAATCGAATCATTGTTTGTTTTAGCGACCTTTGGATCTACGTATTAATTCCCTCATTCTTTTGCTGTTGATTGGCATTTTTTGTTTCGAATAGTTTTCATCATCACATTTCTTTTGTTCCACATATTTTTTTCGGAAAAATTCATAAAGCGATCGTAAAATATTCTACGACTTCAAACTTTTTACCTAAAACTCACCATAAGCAGTGATATATAGAAACTAATTTTTGTATACCAAAAATGTACTCGTTTGAAAAATTCTTCTTGAAATAGTATGACCAACGATATTCCCTTCCAAAATTCGTCAGGGCTTCAAGTGTCTGGCACTGACACTGGACACGACGTTGGCACTGCAGTGTCAGTGTATCGATGTCATGAAGTGTCAAAAATGTGAAGCCCTGAAACTCGTATCATACTATTGTGAAAATTCCGAAATAATAGTCCATTTTACTCTAGGAAATTAGTTTATTTTTTACAAATTAGTCTCGATCAAATTGATTATGGGCAAATTTTATGACTGATTGAAAATTTCACTGCCCAGGTGTTGTCTGAAAGCTGCTTGTTGTCTTGCAGCTGGACATTTCCTCTCTCGCTTTCTGCACTGATTCACTGATAGCCAACACACAACACCTACTGATGACTGTCTATTTCCCTATTTCGCATTCAACTTTAAATTTCGGCTTATCGTGGTCTGGCATTGACGCGCTTGTCTAATTAAGTTCGCTCACAAAAATGTAAATGATACAGCTTTTCTTCTCTACCAATTATCACTTCTCTGTCTTTTATTGATTTTGTGCGAGTAATCGAGAGCAGGAAATTTTATGACAATTTTCCTCTTGTAATGGCGCCAATTTTACGATTTATACTATTCCCATTTTTGACACAAATCTTTGATTTCAGGTAAACTTCTTGGCGGACAGAAGAATGTCCCAGGGACAACATTCCGGTTCGAGTGTTGGATATCAGCCATACCCAAGTGGAGACAGGGAATATCGAAATGTAGATACTGTATAACTTTATTTTGAAAACGATACTATTTTAGTCAGGATATGGAGCATCGAAAACTCGCTATGAAACGGTTCGCGAAACTCCAAATATGTCAGGGTAAGATTTTTATCGGAGGATATTTTGTTCCTGGTCAAAGACAATATGTAACGTTTCGAAATCATCATTGCCTCGATAGCTAGCTATGATAATTTTTGCTTCGAAAAATCATGAAATAGATCACTATTTTTCTCGTCAAAGATATTTTATACATGAATTTAGATCCGTTGACCGATATGATTCTATGAAATCAAGCAGACCACAAACTGCAGCTTCGAACTTTTCTCACGGAGCTGGACAGTAAAAAATTTACAAAACTTTTCGCAACTTATTTTGAAATATTGTAGAGTCTCTCATGAAATGTACAGTGCCTATAATCGCAGTGAAACACCAGGTAAATTTTGGCATTCGTATTCGTAATTAATCATGCAATTCTTGAAATCTGGTGATGAAATGCTTGAAAGAAAAGTATTTGGTTTGTATGCTTAATGCAGAAATCAGGCATAATCCCACTTTTGGAGTCTTTTCTTTTGAGATCTATTTTATCGAAAAGCAGCTTTTTGTCATGCGAATTTTTGCCTCATTACGATTATTCTTCGGCCGATAATTTGTATGGCTTGTTTGCTTAGGGAAAATAACATGTGAAACCGAGAGTAGCGGGCAAAATGAAACTCTTTGTCTGCAAAAATTGGTTTTGCCATTTTACATCTTCATTTTTCCATTAGCTCTGAGTGCTTATCAATGAAGGAGTGTTAAGAAACAAAATGTAAAGAAGGGAGAAAGAGAAAGATATGAAGGGAGAAGAAAATGTGCCGCCAAATTGGAAGGTCTAAATTTTAAGTGAGTCCCATTTGAATATTTGCACAGTGATTACGACCAAATTGACAATCGCTAAACACTGCGTTTGTTGACAGATTCATAATGAAAACTAACAACAAATCATTCGAGAAAATGCAGATGAGGAGTAGTAAAAAACGAATAACGATCAATGATGCTCAAAATTCCTAGTAATTCTGAACTCGATCAAAATGTTTAGGAAGACTTCCACCGATCAGCCCAGATGGAAAGCCTTGCACTGCAGATATTCGTTTGCAGAGAGACAAGCATTGGAAACGGCTCATGGAACTCAATGACAGATTCGCTGAATACATCGAAAAAGTCGGCACAGAGTAGAAAGCATAAATAATAAATATTATTCAAATTAGGTTCGTTTCCTCGAAGCACAAAATCGCATTCTGATTGCCGACAAGAAAATTCTGAGTCATGGACCGAATAAACACATCAAAAAGATCGAAACTGCATATCAGCACGAATCTGATGTGAGATGAAAGGCGAACTTCGCAATTTCACCACATTTTCTTTAGCTTCATCGCCAACAACTCGAAGATGCCAAGGCAAAGAGACCTATTCTACTCGATGAAGAACGCCAATTGAAGCAGAAATTGGCTGAAGCCAAAAGGAGGTACTTCAAAAAGTCTCCTGCATTTTTCACCAAGCATGAGAGAATTTGAAAATATTCTATGACATCTATCAATCATGATAATCGTTTGATTACAAATGCAAGATATTATTCTGAAAATACTTACAATTCGACTGAGAAAATTTCAGGTACGACGCAGCAATCCACGGCTACAATGGACTATACGATGACATCGAGAAGGATCTGCGAAAGCTGGCAGATATCGAGGCAGATATTGCTTTTGTGAAGAAACAGACCAGTGTGCGCAGAGAGAAGCTGAAGTTTCTGGAGAGGAAGAGAGATGGATTCGCCAAATCACTCCATGAAGTTAGGAATGTAAGGAAGCAATAAAGAAAAGCTAAGAAATATGAAAGAAACAATTCAGAGAATCACAAAAGAGACCCAAGAAAAAGACCGTTATAAGAAAAAGGCTGGCGATTTGCTCCATAAACTCGACAATGAAATCAGGACGCATGAAGTCGTAAGGAATAGCATGATTTTATTAAAAAATGAATTAATGAGATTAGGAAATCAGCGAAGTTCTACCTCAGCTGTCTGAAGACACTACTGCTCAACAAAGAGAAGAGTTCAGACACAATTTGCGCTCAGCTATTGACGACATTCGAAAAGATTATGCTAAGGTAAATATTGATGAATGGATTTTGTGCAAGATGGCAATTTACAGGAGATCCGCAAGAACTACATCGACATAACGACGTGGTATGACAAGCGAATGGCAGAACTGAAGAGGGAATCCGAAAAATTGGAGCAGCTAGCCAAGGAGAGAAAGAGCACTCTCGTTTGGATCAAGTCGCACATCAACGAAATGCCATTAGACATACAGGAGCTCTTCAGGAAGGCATGACCTAAAAATGATTAATGTGATATGCAAAACCGTTCAGGAAACTGATTTACTGCACAGAGTCGAGCATCTGCGATACAAGCGAGAAGAAATCGAGCTCATCCACAGGGAGATCTTGGAGAGCAAGGACAGAGTGAACAGAAAGATGCACGACGAGTGCAACAAACTCATCCATCTGATCGAGAAACTCTGCAATGAATATCAGGCAAGTTCATTAGAGACTTTGAAAATACAGCGTACTGACGTCATAAATCAAATGCGAATAATACTCGTCGACAAACTGAAGATCAGTGAAAGTTTTGCAACTTGCACAAGAATTAAATTTTAATCGAATAAAGTAATGCGTCCGTAAATTTCTATTTATTCGGAAGACTTTAAGAAAATTGTTATTATTTTGGCTCAGAATATATTACTTTCGACAACAAGCAATAATGCTCGATTGCTTCAGCAGGACTTCAGTTACATTCACATCATAGCCAAGGGGAGGAGTGAAATCAACTGTCTTACCATTGCACTAGTCGTCCTTCAAGCTTAGAGTGGTAAAGGCACTGTATGAAAAGAATTAGCGAGGCATAAAGAGCAGAAATTCCCTGAAATTGCAGAATTTGAATTAAAAATAATGAAGAACAGCGTCGAATATTTTGCTTCTTGTGATAATGAACGAGTCTATTTCAGTCAGTACACGATGAGCTTGAAAGATACCGTCAACTTCTGGAGGACGAATACATGACTCATGTTTTGAGGTTATTTTCTGCCAAATTCAAATAATCGTATGATTTTCAGACCACACCACCACCAGCATCAGCATCAGCATCAGCATCAGCATTCGCATTCGCATTCGCACCATGGACACCTTCACACTCGAACTGGCAGTTCTGCCAGCACGTTCAGTACTGCTGCAACTGTTGTTGAGAGTGGTTAGAATTTTTTTTGCAAAAATATGCTATTGTTTCTAATTCAGACGAAGTTCAAATCGAGCAAGGCACCACCCACGCGACTATCGAATTCACTTTGGGACGCAGAGGAAGAATCACTTTCACTGTAAATTACAATTCAGAAAATTGAAGTGAATGGGGTAATGTTTGCAGAGACCAGTTGGAGCGGACTGCCTGAATGTAACCAATCGAGCTCATCATTCAGTGTCTCTCTCTCATTGGAGAATCATCCACAGTCAGGACGGAAAGACCATTGGAGACTTTGTCTTCCCTCCAGGAACCATGATTTTACCTGGAGATACCATCAGAGTGAGATCACAATGAAATAATAGATTTATTGGGAAAAACCCGTTTAGATCTACGCCCGTAATTATTTGGGCGAAGCTCCTTACAACGCTCTACACTTCAAGAACGTTCAACAACTCTCATTGGCTCGCAGAGCCAAATCTGTCCTTATCAATCAGGAACATCAGGTAATAAATTTTCTAATGATTTCTGATAAAAGTTGTGATTTTTCAGGAAGTATCGTGGATCGACATCACCAACTCCACGCAATCTACGCTATTCTAAATAAGAAATTTCACTATATCTTTATTAGATTTTCAAATTTACTCATTAATTACTGCCTTTTTCATTATCAGCTCGACACACGCAATGATTGCCGTTTAATTTTTAAAATAAAATTTACTTGCATTTTTAATCTAAATTTATCATGATTCATTATGAATTTTGAATGATTTGATGATTTTGATTAGATAAAATTAAAAAATATCTTCAAATTTCATTCAAAGCTTATTCCACTTTAGTCCCACATCTACTTTCTAGCCATTTTCAGTAATGGCGATAATTCATTGCTTCTTACACAGTTAGATATCTGTCTAACGAATTCTTCATCGATTTTTTGTACTTTGTATTTTTAGTCAATAAACTGCTGTATTTATCGAATTTTAATCTGCCAAGAGTTGTGTATTTCGCACGAATAAATCCTAATCGACAGATGACATTTGATCGTAGTCGTGTGAACGCACAAAATCGGTCGGCGATTTGCAGGATTACGATAAGAGACTTATTCTCTTTTTGTAAAAAAGTGTTCAAGTGCTTAAAAATCATCGCTTTATTTGCCTAATAGTTTTGCAGTACAATAAAATTGCAGGGTTCTTGCCGAATTAGATAATTTTGACAACGCAGTGAAAAGCGAAGAGAGGAGAACTTTCCCTTGGTACTACAGGCATAAAATCGAAGCTGATAAAAGTTTATATGATAAAGAAGGCTGTTAAATTGCAAAAATAATAAATGATAGCTAGACAAACTGCGCTCACAGCCGCTCGCTCGTCTGCCTAAGGACTGCGAGCAGCCCACTTTATTTTTTTTAAATTGTAACACTTTTCTGTCATGAATTTACTCAAATCTCTTTAGTATTCTTCTTGAGCGCTTGTCTGTATATCTGTCTTGAACTTATTGTCAGGAAATTTATTCATTTTCCCAGATGTCTGTGACGGAAGTTTATTCGCTCGACGAAATAAACTCACTGCTCAATGGATTGTCCTCCACCCAGTTGATGATTATCGATTTTACCGCTGACTGGTGCGAACCCAGCAGGTAGTTTTATTTATTTTGAAAGTTCATAGATAAGTGGAAAAAATTGCGTTGGTTTTGAAAGACTGAACTTTAAAAAAAAACTAAATTTATATTTTTATTTATTATTTTTTTCATATCCATCGCCCCGGTCTACGAACAACTCTCTAGCCAATACTCGAACGCCAAGTTTCTTAGGGTCAATATTGACAAAGCGATAAGTGCGATTTGTTTTTTTTTTCTAAAAATACAAATAATTTTCAGATGTCATGCTACAATATGGGGTGCAGTCGGTGCCTACGTTTGTTTTCCTGAAGAACAAAGTCGAGGTCGGACGAGTGAATGGCTCTAATCGTGATAACTTGGTTGCGGCTATTACCCAGTAATTTTAGCTATTTGTACTTTTAAAAATGATTTTTAAAGTTGTACTTTCTAATCAGACTTGCAAAGACTCGTCATCATCTCTAAGCATTTGATAAGGAATAGTCATGAAAACTGACTGAAGATAATTCACCAAATAAGGCATAATGTAGTTCGAGAAACTTGCAATACTTTTTTTCGAATGTATTTCTTGTTTTGTTGTTGTTTTTTTCTTTTATTTTAGATTTTTAAAAATATTTTTTTTTTCTTCCAGACACTACTCGGCCCCTCCACTTCCGAACACTGCCTTGGAACAACAGTCTCCCCAGCAATTTGCTGAAGTCTCGAAATCGGTATTTTTTTTATTCAAAATGTATTAAAAAATTAAACGAATAAACTAGACAGACTGTGCAGCCCACTTTATTTATTTTTTTTTAATTTCAACATTTTTCTGTCATGAATTTACTCCAACCTCTTTTAGTATTTTTCTTGAGTTCAATATCATGTTCATTAACAATCGAAAACAGCGTCATTAGCCTGTACACCCTATTTGCACAAGATTAAAATAACATTGATATACCGAAACTGTTATGCTAATTTAACGATTTTACGCAAAAATTATCAAAATTTTGAAATGTTTTTCTGACCTTCCAATAAGTCAAAATTCGAAAAGGAACCGTGATTCGTAACCTATTCACCGAGCTCTTTAATACGAACTTAATTTCAAACCTGAGTGCAGACATTCCAGAGTTTGACACTGACATTGATGACACTGCAGTGTTAGTGTCGCAAAAATGGGTCATCTGGAATGTCTGCTTGAGTGTTGCTATTTGGTGCAAAATTTTTTCAACTCCCCTAATTTTCCTGAGTTTACCATTATTTTTTTCTGAAAACGGACTTCAGATTCGTGGTCTACGCATTCGAATTGACCTTGCTAGTGGAACAGACTTTCTTTAAAATAATTTTTCAGGCGCTTTATATTATGAAATTATATATGCATTATGAGAGAGGAAGGAGGGAAAGGCAGTTCCAAACAAGGAGAGGAGAACTTGAGGCAATGAAGCAAAGAGCAGAGCGATTTTTTTCATGATTATACGAATTTGTAGGTGATAATCAGTCAACTCAAATTCCCTCTGACATTCGAGTTCCAAACGCATTTTATCTTCCTTAATTGTGATAAGCCGAGTGTTTCATCGTTAATTTCGGAATTCCTTTCTTTAATAGGCATTTTTTACTCAGTTTTATGCGCCTCTTTATGACGAAGAGATTTTATAAACCTCTTCAGGACAATATCATTTGTACCGTAGAGGTGAATTCGGTTGAAATTCTCTGGCACAAACAGTATTCTTTTGTAATTATTTATTATTGTTACGATTCCTATTTTTTTAGAATTTAGAATTGATTATTTGCGCATTCTAAAAATCATGAAAAATAACTTGTCTTTTTAATATCGATGATTCCTGTAGGGATTTTGGTGTGAGTATCTATCACAAGCGTGAACAAATTTAAAGATGTTGTCATTCTTACAACATCGCATTTCATAAATCTGAGAGGAATAAATTTAATATTTCGAATTAGGTTATAGATTTTCGTAAAATCTGAACTTCATCAAATTAACTTGGACGCGAAATTTAGTTGAATTTGAACACCTCGTAGTAAAAAAGAGTCACTAGAGTCTGTCGCTAAAGCGCCATTTCGAACAATCGCGTTCATCATTTTCAAATATTATCAACAAAAAAATTCGATGGCTTTCAGACCTGGGAAGCAAGAATGAGCCAGAGAAGCGGGGGGAACACGCCTCTGTCGTCTCGCTCCGCCTCAATCGCGTCTGGACGTGAACCGGCTGATTCTGTAGGGGTCATTGAGACTAGGTGGCCTTTACAGGCTGACGAGCAAGCACATGAGCACAGACAAGAATCCGAGAAAATTATGCAGGGCACCACGGTTTTTTCTTCATCACAGGGCAAAATTGAAACCACTCATACAGAGGTTCGTAAGGTTATCATTAAGTACGGGTCAATGAAGAATCTGATTCGTTAC
>LIAE01009733.1:7852-20195 GCA_002287525.1 Diploscapter pachys
TTGGCAATTACCATAACCAAGAAATTCATAACAGTGAATTAAATTTCCTAGCCTTATTCCCACTAGGTGGGGTCGGCTACCTTCTGTCCGTAATGAGACAGACGGCCTATCTTAGCCACACAGAACTAGTGGCCCGTCCCGAGGACAGACTGTTGTTGTGTGCAACAGCCGAGGGATTTTAGGCTAGTTTCCCATGATTTTACCCACTACCAACATTTCTTAAACCCCTTGGTTTGGGTCGAGGCGGGGGCGAACTTGGGACCCTGCTCTAGACAATGACACACAACCGCTGCGCTAGACCACCTTAAAAATATTTAATATATATGATTTTTAAACTATGGTCGAACGATTGAAATTGTCTTACAAAGACATTCAATATGTTCTATTGTATCATGGTCACCTAATTCATGAAACGCCTCCGCTTACAAGCACCTATATAAGATGTGCCCCTTTGCCTTCCACGTTAATCATAATTATTATTGACTAGCCGAGTTTCAATTTTAATTCAATTGAAAATGTTATTTGAATTATTACAAAGAAATTGGTTTTAATTTGGATATGATTTTGAATTTTCATCTGAGTTTTATATGAATTTTTGAACCCGAACTTGGATTAGAATTTGGCCTGGGATTTTCGATCTTGACTTCGACCTTCAATTTGTTTAATTTGGACTTGAAATACCGTGAATTTTTGAGATTGAGCATGGATTCGGATTTTCGAGCCTAACACTTGAATTTGACCTGTTTGAGTTTTAATTTGGGTTGTGAATTAAAGTTTCAATCTTGATTTTTAAGTCGAACTCACTTTGTAATTTGAAATATACATGAAATATTTATCCAAAAATTTGAACGTCTTTAAAAAGTAGCATAAAATTATGAATATTGATCTTTCGGTTCATTATTCATTTTTTATCTCAACCATGGGAATTATCTGGTTCCATTGAATTTTCCTAATTCCACCTCGACCCTAACGATAATGATCAATTCTTTGTCGAGCCTTTGCCATTTATGCATTTTGAATATACGATCATTTTCTAATTTATTATATCTATGGAGCGCAAGCTCCGCCCATTCAGTGAAGTCAAGTCAAGGAAGGAAATTTCGCTAAAATTTTCAAAAATTGCTAGAAATTTTGCGAAGTGATTTTTTTCTTTCCCCACTATTAGATATGAGCCTAAGGAACATTTTTGCTTCTGGAATATGACCCCGAAACACGAATTGGGCCAATCAAAACGTACAGCAAAGTTTTCAAATCGTTCGTTTGAGCCTTGCAGACCTCGCTCATCATTTCCTCAGGCTGAATATGAAAGAACAGTCCTTTCTGGTTATTTTGAGCAAAAAATTCCATAAAATTCAGTCAAGACGCCCGAAAACGTACCCAAAAGTCATTTTTTGCTGAAATAACGCAATACAAAGCTATTTGGCACTTGTTTCATGGATTTCTGCGCTCAAACTGCAGAATGAGCGTGGTCTATCATTTTGGGAATAATAAAAACCCATAGAAACTTCAGGATGTTCCAGAAACAAGCAAAGAAACTCAAACAAACGTCCTTACAAAACCGTTCTCCCTTTGAAATAGCCTTACTTCTATTCACTGCAAGGGAGGGCACGCGTTTCATTTGACGAAAATTTATTCGCAAAAAGTGGTTTTCGAATTATCGTCTTCAAAAATTCATATCTTTGGTTACACTGATCCGTTTTTCACACAGTTTTTTTGCTATAATCCCGTCTAGCCCTGCAGAATCCTAGAAAAATACTTCCATGACTCGGTCTTCACATCGGGAATATCACTTGGGCTCTCTATTTTACATTTTATATATGAGATGATTATCCATTTATGAGCTTCGCATTCAAACACATACAAAGTTGAAAATTAAGGGGATTGAAGGGGATTGGTGATTTGCATACTGAAACGAAAATTTAGGATATAATTTGAATATTCGAGAGAATACCAGAGAATAGTATAAAATATTTCATTGCTGTGGCTGAAAGCTTTTGCAAATCAATCTGTATAATTATTTTGTTGGACAGATTGAATTCCAGTTGTTCGATATTTGTGCGTAACTTATCTTACCAGTTGATGGTGAGAATGGAAAAATATTACCAGAAGTTAGCGTGAAAATAATCACAGAGCCGTACTCACTCATTGTTCTCGATAATCTACACCATTCAAGCTTCCAATTTTATGCATATCAATTAAAAAAAAACATAGTGAAATGGATTCAAAGATAGGCCTTTGAAAGGACTTTTTTTCACTTTTTACCTATGCATACTTCAATTAATTTCGATAAATTGAAATTTTTTCATAACTTTTTTGTTTCTAAGATTTCTATGGTCAAAACTTAACTATTCTGCAGAATTGATCTTCAATTTTATTTTATTTATAGCACTGTATTGATTTATCTGATGCGGCATTTGGACAGGGATTGGATTAGATGTGAGTCAACGATGAAAAATAATTTTAAAAATTCGCATGTGGCAATTATCGTTTTCGATGAATAAATTTGAAAGACTCGATTTCAGTGCTGATTTTGATCGCTATTCGAATTTCTAATGGACGATGCGAGTAAGTTTCTGAAATACGTATGAAAAAATAAATAAATGACAATATTTTAGTTTCAAAGTTTAATTCAATATCAATTTTTATATAAAATAGTAATTTTAGGAAGTCACCAAATTATAGGGTCTCCGATCTCTCATGTCCCGACGAGATAATGAGACCTAGTCCATCGATTCCGAGAAACGTCAACGCATTACGGCCTGCTGACATCAAAGTCGTTATGGCCATGGGAGATTCGTTGACAGTTAGTTAGATTCTTCCAGTGTTTAAAACGTTTGAATTTTCATGCTGGATGGGGTGCGGGAGCGTCAACGATGATTGAAGCGCCCATGACCTGGCCCGGATTGACGTTTCATGCTGGATGTGCTTACGATCTGGAGAAACATGCCACAATTCCTAGTAAGTGATGCTCGAATGGCTGGCGAATTAACAGGTTTATTTGATAATTGCATCAGGAAATATCTTGAGACTTAAAATTTCTTCGAAAGAATATGATTGTTTAATTCTTTTGAGTAAAGATGAATTTCAGACATATTGAAGAAATTCAATCCAAACCTACTTGGATGCTCCGACACTACTGGTATATCAGCGAGAATTTTCGATATCGATTTCAATGTAGCACGATCAGGCAATTAAGCAATCATTTTCTCATCGTTTTTTTTTATTCCAGGAGCTCAATCTGATGATCTACCATTCCAAGCACAATCACTTGTTTCTGCACTGAACGCACATCCAAAGGTAAATATCGCAGAAGATTGGAAGTTTCTGGGCATATTCATCGGAACGAACGATGCTTGTCAATTTTGTCTGAATCAGGTAAAATAGTTATTTGGAAAAATCAAGTCATGCGAAATAAGGCGGGGGATAGTAGCGAAAAGATTCTTTTCTCACATACTATTTCACATGGCTCGAGGTTTCCAAGTTGTCGTAGGAAATATTCAGTAGCTCTTCTAAGAAAAATATCTTCAGCACACTCCGGATTACTTCGTTAGTAAAATCACAGAAGCGCTAGAAATACTCCGGGTGAGTTGTTTAAAGATGAGGATAGTAACTTGGCAGTAGTTTTTTTTTCATTTCATCAAGACTTTCCTATTTCCAAAAATGTATTTTAGTTATGAACTCGAAATTTCAGTCGAACCTACCCCGAACTATCGTGTCAATTCTGTCGATCCCTCAATTGGACGTGATTCACCAATCGAAGCAGAAACCCGAATGTCAAATGGCGCAGCCCCTTGTCGATTTCATGTCAGTCATAGCTATTCGGAAAAGAAGGGGTTTTCTGATACGATGAAAAGCCCCTTTTTTCTAATCTAAGCTACCGCTTTATGAATCCAACTGTTCTTTCATGCAATCAGTAATCATGACATGTCAAAAAGCGCTGATCGTTAGTCAGCATTGTTAAATTTGTGCTAACCCTTGTTACAATATCACTGTTGAATGAAAACGATTATGATTAACTATTTCAGGTGTCCGTGTTTGGCCAATAGTCAAACAACTCAGAAGAAAGTTAATTCTGTTACAATATTTTCAGAGTTTAAATAATAGCGAAACTTTTTCAGTTCATTTCCGACTACTTCAAACTGCAGATGAATCTGCAGAATTCTGGAAAATTTGATGCTGATGATTTCACCGTTGTTGTGCAGCCATTTATCACTGAAATTCATGAACCTTCGAAGGTAAAAACACTTTGACAGAATCATTTTCTCATCAATTTTTTTAGAATCTCTCATTTTTCGCCCCAGACTGCTTTCACTATTCCAAGCTTGGTCATTCGCTAATGTCGACATTCCTCTGGCAGAGTCTTTTTCAACCTGTGAATTTCAAAACTGCTCCTAAATCATTGGATAGTCCAGCAAAATTGTCATGTCCTGGTAAAGTAAGCATAATAGTTTTCCTGGTAGACATATTTTTTTCGTTTTCGTCGATTAAACCCCCGAATTGCTAATCTTTGAGACCCAATTTTGCGATGCGATTTTCTAACTAAAATGTGTCTGAAGAAATTACGAAGGTTAACTCATCTTTGAAGTTTCAAAGTCTTGGACGGAAAAGTGTGAGTAGGGTTGTTTGATCGTTTGATAGAACTTACAGATTTATCGAAAATGAAAGATAGAGACGTAAACATGAAAGATGCAGAATTGTGCTGATTTGTAGAATTGTCTGATTTCAGAAATGCCCTTTCATTCGGACAGTCAAGAATAGCATCGATTGCGTGCAGTTCCTAGCACCAGCAGTGAAATGACCAAATTCTTTCTGGGCAAAACCATAAGATTTTTTCGGAATTGATCTTCAAGGTTTAAACTTTTTTATATGATTGATTTCTAATCGTAATTTATGCAGACAAAATTTGACCTTCTGCACTAGTTACCCTCAAGTTACTCTTACCCTTTCGTAGAAGTTACTCTTTTTTATTCCCCATACTATTTTCCAGAAAAGGGGACAACTTCTACAAAAGGGTGAGAGTAACCAGAGGGTAACTAGCGCAAGAGGTCCTTTAGAATTAAGAAGAACGGAAATTAATAGTAGCAGAACGATAAAATAAATTTAACAAATACTGAAAGGTATTGAGCTGAAATTAAATCGATTGATGCCATAAAATGATAGAGAAAATGCCTCATTATCAATCAGATAACGAAAAGGAGAGATTGGCTGAGAAGAAAATCCTTAGGCTATTTCAATGAAATACAGAGAAAATATGAAAATACGCTAACATTGATGCTGCTGACGGACAGTATTATGTTTTAAATACGCTCAACAACTGTTCACAAGAAATCGATTAGCTATTTCTGTTACATATTTTGAAAAATTACTTTGAGTCATTAATGAATTGAAATTACTATAAAATAAATATTGGATTTGGTAACGAAATTTTCTAAATAAAATATTTTAAAGAATATTTATTTCAGTGTCTTTATTGGATGTCTTCGAGAGTTATCTGTATCATGAGCATTGAAACAAAATTATTATTTAACATTTTATTGAATAAACTTTCTATATGAAATCTGAGATTATTATAATCAAGCTTTATTTTATGTGAATTTTTCCAACTTCAACGCCATTTATTCGTTTGTGGATCGTATTCCTCGATTGAATCACAAAAAGTTCTTCCAGCAGAAAACTCTTGACATCTAAGTTAATAAATATTTCGTATGAAGATATGTAAAATCTCAACTTACCCTCCGATTGCATACAATTTCCCGTTCGCAGCAACAAGCGAATGGCCATGTCTTGCATAATTCATATCAGCGATTTGAGAAATTCGACTACCAACTGGAGTTGAGGGGTCGAAACACAGACAGGATTTTAATGCATTAGGACTAATAGAAGAACTAAATATATAATGATAAATTATTTATGGCCCCCTGTATTAGTCACCGCTTAGGCATCGGCACCGCCTGTACTAGTCACCGGCTCTTTTTCTTATTTCCCCCCTTTGCCTACACTCTCTCACCCTAAAGTCCGGTGACTAGTACAGGCGGTGCCGGTGCCTAAGCGGTGACTAATACAGGGGGCCCTCCCTTCCCCCCCTTTCCTTTTCGCTCTCTTTGCGCCTGCTCTCTCCATGTCACATGTTATTTCTCTTTTCTGACTTTATATAGGGGAAATCACATTTTGGGACTAAATTTCATCGGATTTTCGATTTGGACCATCTGGACAAAATTACCTTTCTAACCATGTATGATTCGTGGGGGTACCTTGCAGTTTTTGAGCATTAAGCGTGCACACACTTTACAAAATACTAGCAGTTTTGATTTGATTTTGATATCGAGCAAGTGACCCAAAGACCCACTTGCCAAATTATTAATCCTTTTGATTCATTCTCCAACTCGCACTCGCTATGAACTGTTTCTTATTTCTTCCTTATTTATTTTTAAATTTCAAATACCAAATTTAAAACTGAAATCTATTGATTCGATAACTATCCTAATTCAACAAGTCCTCTAACTTTTCAATTTCTTGAAATTCCTCTAGTTTTTCTTAAAGAAAGTTCCCGAAAGTGCGAGATCCGATTTGAATTTTAGATTCTCTAAAACATTGATGATTCATTTCTTTCTGTCTCAAAATATTGCTCCTTCAGACATCGCTCAGCTGCGTTACTTTTTGCCATTTAAATATTTTCGATTTTCTCTGTCTCGTGAACGATCATTCTTTCTCTAACTTTCATTTTCCAGCCATTTCCTCTAAACATCTCTCAGAGCAAACCATTTCATCTATTTGTTTTATCCTCAAATCGATTTTTAACTTAAAATTTTAATTTCAGATACCGTATCTCAAATAATGTTCGCCTAAGTCGAATATTTTCGAAGCCTAGATCTTTGGATTTTAATAGTGACATGAAGATTTTGGAAACAGCAAATAAGCAAAATTCAAATGCAAATTTTAATAAGGTAAGCTTTTTTTTAGAAGTTGCAAAATCATATTGCCGACCATCTTGACAAAAACGGATTTCATTGTAATTTGCAGCAACGAATGGAAAATGCCGTCAAATATAGTAAGCCACGCAAAGAAGCATCCGGGTGTTAACTATCAGTTGGGTATTCATTACAGTGACGCAATGCTGGTAATTTTTTACTAGTCCTTTATTCAAAATTATGTGACTTTAGGAGCTTACGCCTGATAAATTAGAAAACATGTGAGAAATATTTTGGAGACAAGGATCTGGGGTACAAATATATTGGAAAAGGTGACCTGAAAAACAAGGTTAGCATAAACCAATGAGTGATTTTTGGTCCTTAATTGCGATTGTTAGCAACCACTAGCACAACTTAAAAATATGAAGAACTAGGTGTTAGTAGTAACTTGCAGTTAATGAGCAAAAATACGGTCACTGATAAATACATATTCATCTTCAGGTTATGGATCCCCATTTTGCAAAGTTGCAAGCAGAGATAGAACAATTATTGGGGGTATATTTTAATTTTCAATTTCAATAAAAATGAACAAATTTTAGTTATGCACACCTCAAGGAACCAGTGCAGATTCAACAAAGTACTATGTCTATTTCTATACAGCTAGTAAGCAAATTCGATCAATGAATATGGATGCTGTTAAACTATCTCAAAATATTTTCTATTTCGGTCAAGCTTCATTTGAGGTAAAAAATTAAAATTTTTGAAAGTTTCAATTGAATGATTTAGGATCGGAAATTCCAACACATTGGACGTGCACGTGACAAGCTCTGGAAATTCATGTCCGAAGTAATGCACCAAAAAATCTTCAACTGATTATGTAATTTGTAAATTTTAGCAAGGCATTAATAACGTCATCGAAGGAGCAAAGGGAATGGTGAAAGAAGCAATCTGGTCTAAGTCCGAAAGAAAGAAAAATTCTCGAGATAGCTTCCGAAGGAGACGAAATCTTCGTTTTTCGCATAGGTTTGTAAAAATGTGAAAAATCACGTTAATTGAACTGCAGAAATGCCCAACGAGACACTATACAAAGCCGTTGAAGCTGCATTTCTAACAAGTGATCCAAATGGAGGGCTTACAAATATCCAAGTAACATAATTTTTTTTGTTATTTCTTTATAGCAACATTTTAGAAAGGGAGTTGGCCTGATTACCCCGGTGGCAGTAAATGGAGTGATACGGACAAAGAGAATTTCCACGAGTATTGGCTAAAGAGGTAAATATTGAGGTTTTCCTTATAACAATTAAAAATTTAGATTGCTGGAAGCTGTGAAGGAAGGGGAGTTCACCGAGGTGCCACCTACGAAAATGTTAGGAAGAAGATGAAAAGAGAATTATTCTTGCAAGTATCTGATTGTTAAAGATAAAATATAGTAATAAAGTTGAAGAAATATGAAATTTAATCTGTGCACTAACTTATCCGCCTGTCCCCACAATGCATCCGGCATCTTGGGCAAAAATTAAATATTTTCCAGTTTTGCACGGGAGTTTTGTGTCGATTAATGTCATTTATGAATAGTCGCAAGTTTCAAATCGTCTCAAAAACTTGCAGCCCTGCGAAAATATTTCCATTTAGTGAAACCACGAAACACTCAAAGGGATTCAATGCCGTTGAAAAGAGTGAACTTTTATTTTGAACTGATTGATATGTTTCATCCTTCTGGCTACTGTGCAGCGTCAAAGATCGAACCGTCGCTTACGACCACGCCACGTTGAATACACGCCATCCCGTCCGATCTGGCAAGTTAAGCAACGTCGGGCCTGGTTAGTACTTGGATCGGAGACGGCTTGGGAATCCCAGGTGTTGTAAGCTTTTGCTAAACTTTCTTACATCTTTTTCGTTCGAAAATTTTCATTGATAAACGCGATCAAAATTAAAGTGACTTTTTTTTTTTTATAATTTAGCGTCAATGTTGATGGTTATGTTTAGAGACCGCAAGTGATATTCCCGATGTGAAGACCGAGTCATGGAAGTATTTTTCTCGGATTCTGTAGGGCTAGACAGGATTATAGCAAAAAACCGCATGAAAAACGGATCAGTGTAACCAAAGATATGAATTTTTGAAGACGATATTCGAAAACCCCTTTTTCTTCCTATTTTCTTCGCCAAGCATTTATTTTGATCACTAGCATGCGGCGACTTTTCCGTGCATTATTAGTGAGCGTGGCCTAGTCAAAGCGTCGTTGTCTTCCGAAAGAACAGTGAAAGCTGAAGACTTTTCCACATTGGATGCAATAACCGGGTGCAAATTAAAATAACGATAATTTTGGGACTCTCTGACGAATCAGTACGCTGTTAAACGGGCTTTTTACTTAGGGAAATCGTTTTTTGGAGTGCCGACCTGCGCTGGGCTGAAAATCGATACATTTTCTATCACAAAATAACAAGAAAAATGTAATCTTTCATATTCCGCGTGAGCACTAATGAGCATGGCCTATGAAGCTCACACGAGCGATTTTAAAATTTCAGCGTCGATTTTCGCGGGCTCAACTTGTGTTTCGGAGGCATGTTCCCTAGGCTCATATCTAATAGTGGGAAAAGAAAAATCAGAAAAAAAATCAATTCGCAAAATTTCTAGCAATTTTTGAAAATTTTAGCGAAGTTGCCTTCCTTGACTTTGTCCGCACAGAGTGAGCGGAGCTTGCGGTCTCTACATAAAGGGCATTTCTGTGCAGCTAACTCAGACGCTGTGATTCTAGACGTATATATGGATAGCTTAGACACTTAGCTAGTGGTGTCTCGCACTTGCCAAGTGGTCACAGTTAATAAAGAAAGAATAACAAGTGACGAGATTTTGGGGGCATTAATTATGCACCAACCTAATATTTATCATTTATCTACTGTCTTCATTGTACTCTATTTCATTCTTAAGAATATTTTTCATGATTTGGATGGAATATGAACGCATATTTTTTCTCAAATTTTATTTAATCTTGTCTAAATACATGTTCATTGAAATATTGAAAATTTTGAAATCAAAATAGTAAAGATGAAGCAACTTTTTTAGCAAATCTGGCCGGTTTAACAGCGATTGGGTATTATTTCGATGTCGGTCAGAGCTAGAAGTGGTATGAGTGGTCACTCCTTCTGAAATTCATCTTTCAAGATATGCACCATTTTATTTTTTTATCATTTATGAAAGAAATCGCAAATTATTTTAGAATGTCATTGAATAGATGATTGTTTTTCCTTCATGCTTACAATTCTCTTGCAATTTATATCGAAACGCTTTTATTGAATCTGTCTGATTATCCACCGGACTTACCGTTCAGTTGTTTATAGATTTCATTGACAATTGTTTCATCGACATCATAGACGTAATTCAAATCATTAGTTAGATTTCTGATGAACTCGGATCGATTGGATGCATAATATTTGTAAATTTTGTACTCATGAAAGTGCTCGTTAAACCCGCAGTACCTAAATTAGCAAGTAGTTGAGAGAAGAATAGTTGTCATGAGTTTTAGTCCTGAAACAACGTACCACGTTTGTGGCATAAAATGGTGATCATCGAAAGTCAAGCCGTCATAAGCCAAATTCTCATTAGTTATTCGAAAATGCGAGTATCGATCATAGACGTTTCGGACTACGCATTCCAAATTGTCTGAGCAGCCAAGACAGGATGTACGATGGGGACTAAACACATTTTAATAATTTTATCATTCTGAGAATGGCATTAGATCTTGAAAAATTCCTAAATATTGTTATCGTCAAATGGATATTGCGATTTTCAATGCTTTATATGATAAAATTCTTACGATTTTTACCCGTCAAATAACATTGGCTTACGAATCAATGCATTTGTTGATGAACACACTAACGAATCGTTCGATTGGATCACGAACAACCGCAATTTTCCTGAATTGTATCCCTCCATTTTCCATAAATATCGATGAGTTTAGACGATTCTGTATTGCGGTGATTTTTCGACATTCTCTAAAATCATTTCTTCTCAGAGATTTAAAAAAAATTATTTATGCCAACTTCATAAAATCCCATACATCTACAATGGTTTTATTTCTTCTTATGAACAAATTGGGCTTGTCCAAATAACAAATGACACCAGCCAAAATAGAAGACACTGATTTTGGCAAATAGCATCCAGAAATTCTGTATTTCCGGGAAATCTAAATTGAATATGAATTTTTATCAGTTTTGATTGCATATGCATATTAGATAGTTTTATAAACTCGAAAGTTTACTAACCAAAATTTCTCTCCAAGCGTTCACAAATGGAGGGACGATTTTGGCAATTTGCAGAACTAAAATATCTCTACATGATACACATTTTTATGAATTATTACCGTGACCATAATTCGAAACTGAAGATTTATTGAAGTATTTGCAGAATGAAACGACAAGCATTATTATTATCGCAATAAATATGACTGAGATTATAAACCTTTCTGTAACGATTATTCTTCCAAAAATTTCACGGAAAAATAGAATTACTGTACGATTTCGACAATATTGAAGAGCTATTCTTTTCAGGCCAAACGAACAATTCTTTATTATCTTCGGATACAGACGCGTAAATGTACTTTTTCTTATTATCATAAAAATTCATGAGTTGATTTCGAGAAATTTTAGACATTTATCCAATGAAATACATATTAGTATAGCCAAAATATTTCATTCAAAATAAAAAGAACAAAATTTTGTCCTATTTTGAAACATAAAAATACGTTCATCTAGATTTTGATTTCCAACATCCATTATACAGCGATAAGAGAGATACATGGAAATCGAGAGAAAAAATCAAGATAAACATCGAAAGAAAAAATTCAACAGATGTGCGACTGAGTTTAGTCCAATCGAGTTAATAAAGCGAAACGATCTAATACGACGATAACGCGATACCGATAGAAAATTTATTGATTCGATAAAACAAAGGAAGGCTCGACGATTTCAGAGAGAAATCGAAGAAAGAATGAAGCTACAGAGATAAAATATCTAGGAGACGAAAAGAAATAAGCTACAATATTTTACGAAACATGACAAAAAGTGTGTGTAGCCGCACAACAGATGTCGCCAGCGATAAATGATGCCCATGTTCAGGGTTGCAACTTTTTTATACGACACGATTGCCAATCGTCTCCAAAATTTGCAATCTGGGCCACATTAATCACACTGGATAACGACATCTAATTAGATTGGGTGTATGTTGAACAGGGCTGTTGCGGAAGTTCCTATTCCGAATTGTTTTTAATTCGATTCTGCAACAGCCCTGATTTTGAATAAGTTATTTTATTTTTTTTAACTTTGATTATCTTTCGCTTAAGCTGATCTCATCTTTGCTTCAGTTTTATCTCCATTCTTTACCCATCTACCCTCCTACCAATTGCACGGTCATTCGTTGTGTGAGTAAAGCGTTGAAC